>JAODTR010030945.1:0-21839 GCA_025399935.1 Amblyopsis rosae | reverse complement strand
ATCCCGGCTAACTCCTCACCAAGTGTCGAGGTGTCCTTGAGCAAGACACCTAACCCTAACTGCTCCCGGTGGTTGGTTGCGCCTTGCATGGCAGCTATCTCCATCGGTGTGTAAATGTGTGTGTGAATGTGATGCAAAATACTGTGCAGTGCTTTGAGTGACTGGAAGGTTCGAAAAGCGCTATATAAATGCAGTCCATTTACCATAACTAATTTGTTTCCTAGAAATTAGAAATACTGCTGATTTTATCATTAATAATAGCATAATGAGCTTAATATTTCTTTACGGAACGAGATCCAGGAGATATGAGCAATGCCAGTTTAATTTGATTGAGCCACATAATAATATATAATGGCAACATTTTATGGAGGACATTTTATATTGTATTTTTATGGACTAATTAAACTAAGGAAATTCCACACTGCAGTTCTGTCAGGCTGTGATATTGTTATTTTTTATACTAGCAGACACAATGCGCCTTTATTCACATTAATATAACCCACAAATAAATAATATTGTTTACATATTTAATGAATTCTCCTCTTTTATTTGTTTTATATTTTCAGTCAATCACTGAATTGTATGATCTGGATTAGTCAAAACTAAATGTCCAATCAGTGATTCACAAATTAGGATTTTGAATAAATCAAAAAACGTTATGGTTAAAAAGGAACTGATATTAGAAAATGTGCAATGTCTGTGTGCGCCATCTCCTCTGACAGATTCAAATATGTTGGTGTACGCTGTAGCCTTCTCCGTTCTGTGTCAGTTAAACACCTCCCTCCTCTCCACAGACTCTCGCATGGACGGGTCTAGCGGGCATGAAAAGCTCTCACACAGAGGTAGAAATCCACGATAAAGAAAAAGGTAACCCCGCCTTTCAATTTGTCTGCCCAGGCACACATTATCATGCTATATTTTCTAATCGTTCAAGTCTGTCTGGTTGATGTTGTCACCCAATGATGCAGAAAGCCACGAGAAACGCAGTCCTTCTCGAACACTGCTGACATTTCCAAAGACCAGTGACGCTGGAGACAACGAGCGTCCGTCTTGTTCTCCGTATCCAAAGTTTCAAGAAAACACGCCAGCGGCCTTCACCCAAAACGGGGACGTCCTCTGTTCCGTCGCCTCCTCTGACTGCAGGACACACAGCAGCGCTGGTGAGAACCACAGTAGCGGGTCTACACGCAATGGCATCGGCCCGCTTTCTGACGCGACGGACCCTGGCAGTGACGTCAGATTGTTGTGGTTGCAGCGTGATGATGGACAAGCCGCCCTTCAGGAAGGAAGGAGCCGTGCAGGAAATGAAACGCCTTTGGAGAGCCTGTTCACGCCCCAGTATCGGCCTCTGCCATGCCTCCAAATGCCCGTCGGGCCAAATGTACCTGGTGAGGTGATGGTAGACTCCAGTGGAGCCATCAGTAATCACCTCTTCGCCTTTAATCATTGTCCTGTCAATCCCACTGTCGCCACGGGAACGGTGGAACACCAACACGAGCCCGGTCTGCCGTTCCGGTCAGACGCGTGTCAGATTTCCCTCAATGCCAGTTCTCTGCCGTCGACCAATCAGAATCAGCACTCTGAGCCATCGACCAGTCAGAGCCAAGAGTCCGGGCCCGCGGAGCAGCGCCACCTGCTGCCTCACGGCTGCGTGTTCTGCGCGCGGCGCTTCGCCCACCTGTGCCAGCTGCGGATCCACGAACGCGTCCACACCGGGGAGAGGCCGTACCAGTGTGCCCGGTGCGGGAAGAGCTTCGGGCAGTTCTGCAGCCTGAAGCGCCACCAGATGGTGCACACGGGGGAGAAGCCGTACCGCTGCCCGCAGTGCGGTAAGCAGTTTTCCACGTCCAACAACCTCAAAGTGCACCAGAGCGTGCACACCGGAGAGAAGCGCTTTCACTGCTCCCACTGCGGGAAGAACTTTTCATTCCTCAGCAATCTCATCCGGCACCAGGCCATACATGCTAGTAAATAGAACCACAGAGGTTGCATGAAGGAGACATGCAATGGGCCGTTTCGAAGGTGGCGGCCGAGTGGCGAGGCTGGCCTCTGAGGACTTCTGGTAGAACGGCATACACGTAGTAACTTTGTGTATGCTTGTGGCACTAAAGAACTGATAGTGTTACATATTATGGAGGAAGCTGTACTGTGTATCTCTGATCATTTGTGCCAAATTGGAAAAGGTCTGAGTCGAAGGTCACTACACTGGATGGATGGCACAGAGCAGCCTACATTGGGTTATACAAGCATACGTAATTTAATGAATTGTCTAGTGAGTCCGCACACAATCTTAGAGCACGTTAGCTATGGTTGGTCTGTGTCGGTGTCGCATCCTAAAGACTAAATTGCAAATGGATTTGACAGTGTCTGTCGACCAGTATCAGGATTCCAGCTTCTGCTACTACAACATTTGACTAAACTGACATGTTTGGAGGGAGGGAGGGATTTCAGTAGCAGTTATAGTTTTTGCAAAAAGTGCAACTATCTATTCTCATTGTAAATAAGTCATAATCATAATGAAATGCATCATATATTAACAGGTATCTATTTGTATTGTAGTTTTTAACTTGTCATTTTAGAGGTACCAAAATGATTAATGTAATAACTGTAATCCATGTGTTTCTTATGTGTATAGGTACAGGATATGGTACAATAGAAACCTCTACTTGTATTTAAAACCAAATATTAATTACAATATTTGTCAAGTTGAGAATATTTGAAGGGGGGGGGGGCTATTTGTAGTGCTGTAACGCTCCAATTTAGCCACTCTATTTCCCACTGAAGATGAACATACTGTATTTGTGTCATTATTTACCAGGTGTGTTTACACTTGGCACATTTGAAGGTGTTTCGTGTTCCCATTTACGGAGCCAGGGCAACAGACATCTAGCTGACCGTGACCATTTTTGCTGAATTTGCAAGAATGCTTTAAATGTACGTAAATGATTTAAAAGTACGTATACAGCTACTCAAAGAGCAAAAATATGATTTTGGTTTAATTATACATTTTGTAAATTGAGTAGCCTATGATTAATTATCTAGGAATTAGTGATGCGTATTAAGAGAGTGTGTTGTAGGATCATATTTAGAAGAGCGTAGCCACTTGAATAAGCAGCAGCTTCAATATGTTGCTTCCCCTTTCCTTCCATCCTTTTCCAGCCAGCCATCACATTTGTCTCTTGAGGGTTGACTTGCTCTAGTGGTCGTCCATTGTAAAACAGGTTTGGACCCCCATTCTAGTAGACAGCCTTTAGGGTGATGGCATTCATGCTGACCACATCAAACTTGATGTTTATCCTACATTTGGAATAGGTAAATGAACGAGTATGGAATTAGCAACCAGACACTAATCCTAAAGTGATAGTGTTTCTCTTGCTTTTCATTTTTTCCTGTTTATTCAAATTTAACAAAAGAACATAGACCACCCCTCGAAACCAAGAAGGCTACACAATGTGTGAATATAAGCAGACATGCAAACCTTTGTTAAATCCTTTGATTTAAATACATTCTTTTTTACAGAAGCAGCAATAGACTTATGTTTAGTACTTGTATTAATTGGCAGGTTTAATTGGCCCTAAACCACTTTCCCTAAATGCATGTTGAGAATTTTCCCTCTCTCTTTTGCATAGGACATAGTAGAGCCAAGGATCATTGATGACTGCAAAAAGGCAGTAGAATAGGTTCAGTCAAACCAGCATTTGTTTAATTCACATGTGGAGTTGCCCAGTGTGCTGAGGATGGGGAAAGAGGAACTGGCAGAGGCTACGCAGCTATATTATGACCTTAGAGTTGGGGCAACCAGTGGGAACCTGGCCGAAGATGAGAGGGAAATCGTCTTGGAACCATTCAAGTTTGTTTTCCGAAACATTGAAGACATGGACAGATTCTGTACGAGATTACAGATTGTCGAGGCTATTTGGTATTATGTGAGTGCAGAAAATAACTAATTACAGAAAATAACATGAATATTACTATTGTTTTTGTCAAATAAAACATTTGATCATTTTGTCTGTGTTTTTTGCATTTACTTATTTACGTAGCAGTTAATAATTAACTTCGATTATCCTACGAAGAACACAGATTAGTGTATGTAAAATTAGCCTTTTATTGACCCCCACGGGCAAATGTAGGTGTTCCAGCAGCACAACAACAATAGCATTCACCGCTGCATGAACTTCTGTGTTGTGACAATTAAAAACTCCTAAATAGTTCAAAGGGAAGTTATGAGTGAGACGTGTTTTCTGATAAAGATTGGAAGAGAGGCTTAAGCTCCAATTGCTTCAAACACATACAATGAAGACTAACTGACTAACTACATGACACTTCCTGGAACCAATAAGTTTGATCATATTACGCCGGTGTTTGCTTCTCTGCACTGGTTGCGTGCAAAGACTAGGGCTGATTTAAAAGTTTTATTGCCAACCTACAAAGCATTACATGGACTAGCTCCTACTTTCTGAACTGGTTCTGCCTTATGTACACTACAGTCCTTATCATACCTAGAATTATAAAACAAACAGCTGGAGGCAGGGCTTTCTCCCACAGAGCGCCATTGTTATGGAATAACCTACCGACCCATGTGAGGCAAAGACTCACGTGTATAAAGTATACATTTAAGGATCAAGGTTCAAGGGTGTTTATTTGTAATTTGCAATAACAAGTTATGCAATGAAATGATTAGACTTTAAGGCCCATCTCTTTAGTAGAGTCTATGACTTAATGTAGGGGTTATCTGCTCTCTAAGTGTAACCACCCTCTGTAAGCACTTATGTAATAAGGGCAAAATATTTGAGACTGCTTAAGACTATTTTATTAAGTTTTTTATTCACTCATGCAGATTACCATTCAATCCAAATGTATATAATAACATGTATTACATTAACATCAGGTAATGAAGCACAGAGTTCGCTATGACTGGTTTCTAAATATTGACTTTAAAAATACGTCTGTACTGTACTGCGAAAGGCTTTATCATCTGCTCATGAGATGGTGTAATAAAAATGTACTCGTTTTTTTTTCTCCATATGGAAACATCAAAAACGCACAATATGAGCGAATTATTTGAGCAGCATTTGTATTGGATTGAGAATATAAACACCATCCATAAACCCAGCGACATCAAAAACAGCCGTTGTCATAATAGCAAAAACAACCAAACGAAGAAAACGTCGGAAAGTTTCGTAATCGACCCACACTGGAGAAAACTACTGAGATTGCAGCCTCCAAGCGACACGAAGAAAGCTTCGGAAAGTTTCGGAAGCGACCCAGACTGGCGCGCTGCAGCCAGACTGTCTTGAAACATTTAGAAGTCCTAAAATTAGGACTGACACGCCAATTATTTTAAGGAGTTTCTCCCAAATCGTCTAGTTAGGAGCTGTACTTTTAGTTTTATGAATACCATGCAGCCCTGGTCTATGTATGGCGTGTCAATACACTCCATGTCAGAGGGAGGCAGTAACACACCTTAAGCATATTGGTAATAGTCACAATACTCAAGGAAGAGTTCTAGTACGTCTACACCCGGAAGTAAACAGAATAAAATAACATTTCATGATTTGAAATTCGTTCAATCTGAAGCAGGTTATTTCAGAAGATGGACATTACTTTCGTTCACATTAGTTGGCCAAATACAATACGTTTATTCTGATACTTGTTTTAATTATACAGTGTGGTTTTATTTTATGGATACAGTGAAACCAATATAATATGATGGCGAATTCTACTAGGACCAATTTCCACACGAAACTGGCTTCCATCATGGAGGTTTTGGCAAACGCAGCCGTGGCAGAAATATGTCATCTAGTGGATGATGGATATGCTAACCTGCGGCTTGAGATCTCCAGAGCCCAGCGAGAGAATCTGAGCCTTAAAAGCAAACTGCGGCTTATGGAGGTTCGTTCTCGGGAGCGTTGCGCAAAGAATGCCCCTGTACCGCCACTGGTTGTGACCTGCACTATGAAAGGTATAGCCTTAATTGTGTACCGCCCACACGGCGTTACAACTTGCAGTTATTTGCAACATAAATTCAATTATAAATGTCAGTCGACTTTACTTTTCGTTTTTTTTTTATTACAAATGTATCATGTCATGGAAATTCAGTACACACGTGATATCGTTTGAGTCCAGCATTCCGCATAACACATTCCTGATTTACCTGTGTAGATCATTGTTTTGGAGATGACAATATTATTGCGAAAACAAAAGCAACTGGGAACATGAAGAATCTTGTCTCTCAGCTGTCATGGGTGAGTTCTGAGACTTTTAAGACTACAGACTATCTTCCAAACCTAAATTATCATACTGTTACTAACACAAGGCCAGTAACACTTACAATGTCTCCTCAAAAACCTTGATTGTACCTCTACATTATCTAAAACTCTGATGTTCATTAAAATATAATCATAGGCTATTATTTTTTCAATAAACTTTAACTGGTTGCCATAGTTTCTCAAAAACAAAGGCTACATTCAATCACATCTACTAGGAGTTGAGAGTTTTCACAGGATTCCTCAAGCCAAATGTTCTCGCATGAGAACATGCTTCTAGCAGCAGATCAATAGAACCCAACGGAGTAAATAAAAACATTTGGTTCATATAGCCTACACAGCATCCAAGTTTCATTCATCCAAGTTTCATCCACGTTTCATCAACGCCAGTGTGTGCAGATTGGTATTTGGCAAGCAATATAGAGGTTGTGATGCTTTTAGGTCAAACAGCACTTTAGCAACTACAGTAGCATGCAACCATCTATAGCTGTGCCCAAAATACAATACATGAAATGCTATACTGCAGGTTTTGTATTGTTCTGCTTCTGCAGTACTGTCTGTGCACATAAAGATATACTATCAATGCTCATGGTAGACACAGTGAGCTAAATGAGCCAAACCATGAATGGTTGGATTTTCTTGTTTATACACTCAAAATTGGCGACCTTTACTTAGACTTTGTGGTAGATTATGTTCCTTTATGTTCTCTTTCCCTCAGCAAAGCGATGTGGTGGTAAAGTCAGAGAGGTTGGAAGATGAGCTTTCAGGGTGCAGTTCCCAGGAAGACCGCCAGATGGCACCTATTTGCAGCAGTATGTATGGTGAATATTATTTGTCGAAATAATTTAACACCAATTAATTGTATTGTGTTTCTGTTGTGAAAATGCTGTCTTGTTTTTATGTATTTGTTCTTGTGTTTGTATGTATTTTTTTATATACAGTAAGAATACTATGTCTGTCTGTATGTATGTATGTATGTATGTATGTGTATGTACATGCATATCTTTTTTGTTGAATGTTGGTGAGGAAATAGCCTATTCAAAATATAGAAATGTTCGTGATTGATTATTTAAATTCTTCACTAGCAAAATATCAAGCATTTGAAATGAAACAACACAGTGGAACATCAGATAACTACTGCATCAAATAATTCCCTCCCAGGGAGTCCATGAACATAGATGCTATCAGATTAACTGAAATACATTTTTCGATTGAATATATATTAAAATTGTGCCAATAATTATCTTTTATTATCTTATTTTCCTCTCTCTCTAGTTAGGAATCAGTGTCTCTCTCTCAGCATAGACAATCTTTTGACCTCTGAGGCCTCCCTGACCTCTAACAATGCAGAGGTGCCCGGAATCAACCTCTCTGGTCGCTACGACGGCAACAACATCTCCCCAACCGAGACTCCGCTGCAGCAGTTGCAGGAGCACAGCCACCATGACAGTCTGAAGACCCGGCATGACGCCAACGCATCCAGCGGCTGTGGCCAGCATCTGCAGCAGCCAGAACCCAACCAGGGATCGGCAGTACACAGAAGCGCGGAGGTCACAGAAACGCTGCCAGAGAGCAGCAAAGGCACGGACGTCGACGCAGACGAAGTCTGCGGCGTGTTCCCGCCGCTGGATACGGGCTGTCCGCTGGCCAAGGCCATGCACATGGACTTGCAGACGATGGAGGTGACTGGCATGTGCAGCACTGCCACAGTGTGGAAAGGAGATACAGAGGGAGACTCCACCACCGCTGTTAAAATGGAGGCAGACATGCCACCGTCTTGGTCTGAAGAAAGAGCTTTTGGAACTGGCCTGCCTCGAGCTCCCATTCCCAGGAGGGAAAGGGAGGAAATTCAGTTGAACGGCAGTGATTTGCTGGCCAGTGTACAGTGCAGGACTAAACATGAAAACAACCCCTCCTGTCACGGTCACCCCAAAGATGGCCGATCAAGCGAAAGCTTGTCAAGCGACTTGGACCCGTCTGGCCTGGACTCCACCTCCTTCGATGAGCTCTTCTCATCCCCGGAGGTGGCGAGGTCCCTGACTGTCCCTCAGAGAGACTCCGTAGACGTCGCTGGCGGCGGAGAGGAGGAGCGTCTGTCTTCTTTCGCCTTTGTGAGCAGTGGTTTCGGCAGCGCCCCTTCTATGAACTCCCCCAGCGACGGCCACACCAGGAGCCCGTCCTGTGACTCCGCCCGCCCGCCCCCCGCTCGCGTTTACAACTGCCAGCAGTGCGGGAGGCTCTTCTCCACCACCAGAGACCTGGTGGTGCACCAGAGGTCCCACGCTGGGGAGAGACTCTTCTACTGCCCCATCTGTAAGAAGCCCTTCCTCCATCTGCACCAGCTTAAAACCCACCAGCGGGTCCACACCGGGGAGAAGCCGTTCAGCTGCACCCTGTGCGGGAAGCGCTTCTCTCAGTCCAGCCACATCAAGAGGCACATGAGCGTCCACACCGGGGAGAAGAGGTACTGCTGCGGACTGTGCGGAAAGCGGTTTTCGCAGTCATGTAGCCTGAAGGTTCACCAGGCTGTCCACACTGGAGAGAGACCTTATAGCTGCACGCAGTGCGGCAAGAGCTTTTCTGTGCTCGGTAACCTGGTTAGACATCAGAGTGTTCACATTGGGAAGTGAAATGGTAGCGGCAGGATTGTGCGGCGGCGGCGGCAAAGATTGTTGTCTAATTATACAAAGATGGAGCACTGTAATGGCAAAAATGGAACGCTGCAGGTCTCTTAAGCGGGAGTGTCACCAACTGCATTTTGCTGTGGAGGCTGATGTAAGCAGCGCCCAGACAGCTAAATCTACCATGCATGGAACGATACAAAGTCAACTTACCTCAAAACAGTTTGCTGCCTCAGAGTGGTCATAGGTACTTGGGAATTAATGTTATATACTCAAAATAACCATTAACGCCCCCAGAGAGATATAATGGGCAATAATATAGTGAAATCCGTGTACCTCCCCATTGACTTGTATGGAACGCTGGGTTGTTCTGGTCTGCATAAAGGGTGAAGTCACCCCCCTCTTTACAAAAACCAAATGTGGAAGTTCTGTCAATTGGAGCCTCTGGTGATAGTCTACACAGACTACTTAGTAGGCTACTCTAGCTGAAAGTGTTTGAGCCACATCTGACTTGTGTCCAACCAAAGAAAGTTGCTTCAAGCATGCTTTTCTTGATCCCTTTTTGGCTATTTAAAACAAAAAAAAGAGAGCAATTCAGTGGTTTTACATTTTTCCCAATTAGTATATGGAGTTTGAATGTGTGATTAAATTCAGTATGCAAGCCCTTGTAAATATTAAGCTCAATATAAGCTTTGTGTGCCATCTCTGTAAATGTAACATACACGGTCAGCTGTTGTCAGATTGATAACTGAAATAATATATATATATTTTTTTTTTACCAAAACTGCTGTGTAGCAATTGTGACTCGCCAATAGAACATTTATAACAAGTGTGACTCGCCAATAGAACATTTAGACTACCCATAAAATACATTTCGTATTGTGATCAAATGACTTCATAACTCACTGAATGTATCGGTAGCATGTGCATGTGAAATGCATTTCCTAAGTGACTGGTAAAGTATACCTTCAGTCTATATGAATATTCATATTATTTTTTGACCAACACTGTTGTCTACTATTCAAACATCCTTATTTGCTTTCGTTGACGGAAGCCTCCTGTAACTGCGAAATTCAGTTAGTGGACGAAATGTCCTAATCGCTAATTGCATGCATTCATAGCCTACAGTGGGCGCATTTGTACCCTGCCACAAAAAACATATACGGGCTTATTACGGTGACATAATTGTCTTTGCCTACAATATTCGTTTCTTTTTACCAGCGTTACCTGGTTTAATAATGAATGTATGCATTGTGTCCACGAAAAACGGCACGTTAACACTTGGCACCCCAAGCTCAGCGCCTCGTTTAAAGTGATGCTGAACAACAATCGTACGTCATCAAAAGGCGACTCTTGCACCCCGAAGACCAACAACAGCTTTACTACATCAATTATAGTAAATTATAGAGTGACACCGTTAGCTTTTGTATGTAGGGCGGCAAAACCAGGGTTTTGCTATCGTTACTTTTCTGCGTTGTTTTTTACATTTGTGCACGACTGATTAACGGGCAACTGTCTGTGCATGATTATAAGAAATGGCGATGATGGCGGATTGTGTTGGTTTTCAAGCGCAAATAGCTTCCATCATAGAGATGTTGGCCAATTCGGCGGTAGTGGAGATTTGCAAATTGGTAGATGACGGATATGCAGCCCTGCGCTCTCAAATGGACCAGGAGAGAGAAGAGAGCGAGAAAGAGAACGATGTCTTGCGACAGAAATTAAGAGAGATGGACGAGAAGATTCGGAGGTATGAGAGAAAGAGAAAACGTAATCAGCGGGAGGAAATGCACAACGTCCAAATGAGGCCATCAGAAGGTAAACATTAATGAGATTCATTCGCCCTGTTTCTGCGAAATATCACGAAATATATCGACCTCAGACATAATGAGGATCAAATAGCTAGTTTGCTGGTTCACTGTTGAAAACGGCATAGATCAATTGCGCATATGCGTTCACGGTGGTTTGGGTCAGGCGTCTATGCCGTCTCTTCCTTAGGGAGGCCACAGTTCGAGTTCGCGCAACGTTTTTTTTACATAATTAATGCCTTAATCCCATATTGGCGAAGCAGCAACCCTTCTGAATATGTATATGCACATCTTGTCGTTCCGTTATTATTAGCATAGTTACGTTAATAGGCCTACGTGCAATATAGGGCACACTTTAAGTTATTACATGGCAACTATAATTAGTAATTTAAATCGTTTTGCTTGAATAGAGTAGACCATACTCTTGGATGGAGTAGGGGATTACAGGTTTAAGTAGGCCAGTTAGGTTGCATCCAATGCTTTAATACACTGCATTTTATAGTCCTATATCACATGGGACATTCTCAAATACAATCTGTAAAAAATGTATACATATTTTTTTTTTTTTTTTATAAATAGGATTAGCCATAGTTTAGGTCTCAGATATCCACGGGTTGCTGGGTAAACATGACAAAAGATGAAAAACATGGTATATTGTAAATGTTTAGTGTCAGTCTGATAAATACTTTGTAATAACCCATGCATACACTGGAATGTTTGCTTGTTTATTTTTAAGTGCTTGAGGACCACCAGTCCCAAGGACCACCCCTCTCTGCCCCTGCCCCAGCCATCTCAGAAGAAAAATCATTTCCTAGTGCCTCACAGGTAAGGATCAACCAGGTTCCTGGGTTTCTTTTATCACGTCAGTGTAGCCGTTAAAACTAAGTACTCAAACTATTGTTTTATTATAGTAAATTTGGGTTATACTAATACATTAGTATTACCCAGGGTGAACCTAATTTCTATCCTAATTTCTGCTCAATAAAGAAAATAAAGCGCTGGCCAGTACAAAAGCATGATTTGTGTGTTTCAAATATGTTGTAATCTGTAGGTGCAGATTAAAAGATAGGCCTATTCAAATTAAAGTGGTAAGGACTGTGTCATCTCTTGGTGTTGAGAGGACACAGAAAGGTTTGTTGGTAACGGTGAAATGGTGTTGTGTCACAACAGGAAGACGCAGAAGCGGTGGCACTTGTCAAAAAGGAGAACGTTGACAAGAGTGACTGCAACTTAGACCTGAAAGTGGAGGTCAACATACGAGCAGAATGTGCCCTGTCGTCTGGTGAGTGCTGATCATTATTTTTGATAACCGATTCATTTTGTTGTTTTTCTTTATGAAACATTCAGCTGATAAACATTCAATTTTTCTCTGACACTTATTTCTATGTATTAATTTAAGTGATTGAGTTCGCACGATCACATTTTTGATGTGTTCAGTGATTTAAATGCTACAAATTTGAGCTGGTAAACAAATATTTGTATCTTAATCCTGAATCTGAATGCATAATGCTGATTTAGACAAAATGCAGTACCCAGACCTAGTGTTTAAGCTTAGCGTTGGAAATACAGTAGAATTGAAGGCAGACGTGTGCTTGGAACAGCCTGAACGCTCGTCTGTGTTGCGCAAGATCACACATTTGGTAGTATTCGGGGGCCTTTTAGTATTGCATCATGTATTTCCCTCAACCCACACCCTGAACTGAATGTGGGGCACTGTTTTACTGTACTGTTGGTTAAGCACCAACAGTACAGTAAAACAGTGTCCCCTACTGGACTTGATGACAATGGATGCATTTAACAAATAATTAAAGTTGTGTGTTACCTTTGTGGCCTCTGTGTCTTCCCGCCACGCCCTGTCCCAGCCATGGAGCCCAACGAGGAGGCCAACACTAGTGAAGGAGGAGCAGCGGGCGGCACAACGCTCCACGCCTCCTTCCCGGATGCCACGGTGGACCTGACCTGCCGGCCTCGGGCCAAGCGCAAGGCCACCAGGCCCGTCAGCAGCCTGGCTTCCCCGGCCGGGGCTGTTCTCGCCGGGGCCGGGGGGTCGACGGACGTGGCGCCCCTCAAGCCGGAGCCCCAGAAGGCAGAGGGCGGGGACGAGGAGACTCCCTCCTCCTCCTCCGCCGCTGCCGCCCAGCTGGAGGGGAGCAGCCCCGAGCGGCTCAACAGCCTGGGCCTGGACCTGGCCTGGATGCAGGAGCGGGTCAGCCACCTGGGGGCGGCCTTCGCCGTGGCCCAGCTGGGCCTGGGGAGCGCCGAGTCGGGCCACCCCTCGGCCGCCTTCCCTTCCCAGGTGGGAGGCGGTGCGGACGGCCTGGCCGCCGCAGCCTCCTCCTCCTCCCCGGCCATGCTGTTCCCGGGCAGCGCGCACGACATGGCCGCCTTTGCCGCCTCCTTCGACATGGCGGCGGCCGCTGCTGTCGCCGCTGCCGGCGTGGGCCCGCCCCCTCCCCCCCCTCCTCCTCCTCCTCCACCCCCCGCTCAGTCCAACCCCCTGTCGTCCCCGCCCACGTCGCCGGGCCAGAGGCGGGCGTACCGGAGCCCCGGGAGCAGCAGTGGCGGCAGCAGCAGCAGCAGCGGCAGCGCAGCGGCGGCGGGCGACAAGGAGCCGGCGGTGTGCGGCGTGTGCGGCCGCGTGTTCCCCGGCACCGGCGCCCTGGAGCAGCACCAGCGCGTCCATGCGGGGGACAGGCCCTACAGCTGCCCCCACTGTGGCAAGGGCTTCGCCCAGCCCAACAACCTGCGCGTGCACCTGCTGATCCACTCGGGCGAGCGCCGCTACCACTGCTCGCTGTGCGGCAAGAGCTTCATCTCCTCCAGCCACCTCAAGCGGCACCGCACCGTGCACACGCAGGAGAAGCCCTACAGCTGCTCGCGCTGCGGACAGTCCTTCAGCCAGATGTGCAGCGTGCGCAGGCACCGGCAGCAGTCTCAGTGCGGCCTGTGAGCGGTCTAGGGGGGGGGGGCGTCTAGGTGGGGGGCACCGAGGCCGAGATGGATGAACATGATATCCTAATGCCTTCCGAAGGGAGTAGACGTTGGCCGTCTTCTCGCTGAGCTCCTCAGGGAGGCAGGAGGTGCAAACCAAGTGGTCTGTGATGGCTCTGATACTGTATGTGGTATCGTGAAGTGACTCCTAGTAGCTATTAGGGGAGCACCTATTGTGACCAGATTTGGCCGATACATTTCTTTTTTTTAATGCATTCTGCAATGAGACACAAAGAGCGCACTAACCAGGCCTACAGTATCTGATCAAGGGCTTTGACCTCCTCTCCAAACATTTATTTGTATAGGCTGATCATTTTCAAACTATAGAGAACATTTTCTTTTGTATATCAGTAATTGGAATGAAACATGAACAATGTAGTCTGGTCATCTCTAGTAGTTGTGTCCCAATGTGAATTTTGTTTTAAAGCTTCTGATCATTTTCACGGCATGGGCGACCTTGAGAATACGCAGGAGGTCAGGCCTGTGGCGAATGTGTGGTTATAGGGAAGCACATCACACAGAAAACATTTCACTCACCATGGAAACGCAGCAGAAATAGTGTTTGGATTCATGACCAAAGTGAACTTCAATCTGTTCTTGCCTTCTCTTAGACAAGTGGTTCTAAAACTGCAAGATTATTTGTTTCCTGTTACCAAATGGGGAACCCAGGCCCAAAAATATAACCACTTTACGAGAATGACTTTTAAGTCAGAAACATACGTGTAATAAGGCTGTCCTTTAGGTTAATTCTCACCACAAGATTCATTCACTCCACACAGATGTTTTTGTGTAATTTTTCCTATTAATTTGTCAAATTATTACCCAGTTATTCCTATTTAATTTGTGAATTTAACATTATGTAAAAAATTAGACCAGTTCCGCTCTGACTGGTAAGTTATTGAAAATGTCCATTTTTATTATTTGTGCTATTTTTATTTTCATATTCCTTTTAGATTGAGGACACATAGTCGGCACTATCCACTTGTTCCATACACATTTCAAATAACAAGAAATTATGTGCTGTTAAGATATTGTAAAACAGAATAAATATTATCATGTTAGCACTTATTGCAGCCAAAAAGGCATTAGGCTGCTGACGCCTATCTTAAAACTAGTACTGTCAATGTAAATGTCAAGGTTCGAACCAGTGAGTCAAAGGAAAACATGTGGTAGGATACTTTATATGAAGACCCCTCCAGGGTAGGATACTTTAAATGAAGACCCCTCCAGAGTAGGATACTTCAAATGAAGACCGCCGATGCAATGTCAAGTTTAAAACAAGCGGGACAAATCTGAACAGAATGCTCAGCTACCACGTTACTGGTATTCATATTTTATAATGGAGTCCCCAGTGTAATTATAGATGATCGCAACTAGTGTGACACAAATATTATGATTATATATTTTTGAAAACATTATAAAATATTTTGTTTTTGTCTTGATTTGTCTCATTAGGCAGCATCACACAAATGCCAAACCTCTTACGCATTTGCCATTTCTACAAGAAATTTGTAGTGTGATTTGATCCTAAAGAGGTGGATGATGACATGCACCTTCTGTGGCTGTGATTCTCATTGCATGTTTTTCAGTCTGATCAAATTGTCGTTTGTGGTGTGTTTTGTCCTGTTTTGTTAAGATGTCTATCCTCCCCTGCAATGATGGATCACGTCTTTAAAAAAAAAAAGAAGAATCCCATATTCCAAATGTGCCAATCAATTCTGACCTACGCCTGAATGCAAAATTACATGTTCGCTTCTATTGGATACTACTACAACTACGTGATTGTGCAAAACATCTCTTTCATTTGCCCTCTGTATCTAAATTTGACGCATTCATCACAACATCTGGGTTTCACAAACATTCTAAGATCTGGGTAGGGTCATAGAATAGCATACAACCTACCTCTGTACAGAAAGTTCACTATACTGTAGGTCTAAACAATCCCATGCTTTGCTCTTGCAATTTTAAGATTATATCAAATCTAATTTTGGCATGCAGTCACAAACATTTGTCCAGGTACAAGGTCTGTCTTTCAGGCTGTGATGCTATTGGTGACTTGGCATGTGTGTACACCTCCAAGGAGTTTCCTCAGTATTTTTCACAGGTTGGAACCTGTGTGAAGTTCCCTTGTTTGAAAATAGCACTACTCAGTCAAAGAAGAGTTGTACAAATAACCCAGAAAAAAAATGTCTTTGTGCGTAGCTGTATGAAAGTAAATGACACTAGTTGTTGGGTTCACAGACCCAGAATATCTTGCCTTTAGTATTCTTCAAAGACATGTTAAAGTGTTAAAATGTATGGTTACCAATAAACATGTAAAATGTTGGAAGAGCATGACTATGACTTTGTTAAATAACTTGTAATGTCACAAAATGTACCACTTACAGTATGGGGCTGCACATATGGTCAGCGTGCCCATGCTAACCAATATGACCACCTACTGTACAGTTGCCCTGCGTTCAGGATGGTGGAGCGTTTGCTAGAAGTTTGTGAACGGCAATTAACTTTACAGCAGATTATAAACAGGAGTTGGACTGACCATATAGGCTGTGGGTTGAGCAACGCTCACATGGCCAACAACAACAAAGCAATGGCTTTAGATTGTTGCGTTTCAGCAGTAAAGATGCACAAGAGACGATAGAACCACTTCTGTCGGCGCATAGCGCACTGTTACAATTCAAGGATATGTCTTTCCGTAATGGCTATGTCAACATATTCAATTTCATAATTGCATGCATTTTATATCAGAATGAGACGGCATACATTTAAGACGGAAAGTTTTATTAAAACCAACATTTGGTAATCGTACTACATAGTGATTACTTGTACTAAAATACTTTTAAAACACCCATGTATAAATGTGGCTACACTTCGTACACATCACTGAGAAACACTCGCCACGCCTGTTAAACACAGCAAACATCTTTGAGCTACATGTAAAGATCCACATATAGAAATCAAATGTCTTGTTGTATTTACACTACATTCCACAAATGTACTCTATATGAAAAATATTAGAGACAATGTGAAATAAAGCACAAATGTAATTAAACAAGGTATATATTTGACAGTTCAGTCTGTAGCCTGCAGGGAGCCGAACGAGTATAAGAAACAGTCTCGAAGCTGTTCAGTCTGGTCCTGCATCCAGCAGATCTTGCTAAAAGTTGCTAAAAGTTAAAATAGAAGGTGCTGTATGTATGTGGTTGTGCATGTGTGTATGTGGTTGTGCACGTGTGTGCAAATGTGTGTAGGGGTGTGGGCAAACCCATGTAATCATGCACAACAGTGGACATGAAGACCCTGGGAATAAAATGGCCAGCCAAAATAAAATGAAGATATTAGCAGATCCCAGGCAAGGCCACAGACTACTGCATGTATGCAGGCAGTCGTGTGTGTGTGTGTTTGTGTGTGTGTGTGTGTGTGTAATAAAGTATCAATGAAAGCCATTCTTTCCTGGTAAAATAAAGATACAATAAAATAACATGTTTGACACTCGAGCCTATGTGATAAAGATCTGAATTTAGAACATGTACACTGATACATGGGGGTGGATGAGGAGAATAAAATACACTGCGGTTTAAATTATATCTTAAAGGAGCTGACCTAAAAGCTAGGATATTATTTAAGCCATGGTTATGATGTTTTAGCTGTTGAGTGGCAAGAGCCAACACACTTGACAACATGTAACAACACTAATAGGCCAGTGATGAGACTACTGGCAGTGTGCACTGTGCAAAATAACGTGTTTTTATATTTCACATGGTGTTATTTTCATGTAGTCTTTGTGGCATTTTAATTAAAACACGCACAGCAAACACATCTTCCCATATATCTCCCTCCATTAACATCCTGTCTATAAGCAATTCTCCTTTAGACCACAGCACGGCATTGTTTCTGAGCCAGTTTTACCCTTTACCACATCAGCTCATGCACTGCAGGCCTCTTAATGAACCCCACAGCCTTTGGAACTTCAGCTGTTCCATTGGCCCTGCTCCGCCACAACCAGGGGAAAATCCTCCTTTTGGAAGGGAAGAAGGGGATTTGACTCTCAAGCCACCAGAGTGGTAAGAATGGCCACGAGAGCCACACTAATTGGCTTCCTAACCGGGTTTACACTATAGACGCAGAAAGGCAATGCAACAAAAATTACGTTTCAGCTTGCTATCACCGGACTTTGAGTGGGCCCACCATAGATGTCTGCTGTATTCGTGTGAAACCACATGGATTGTGTGTGTACTGGCTTGACTTGTGGACTGTATATCTAGTGTTTGTGTAGAAGCATACCTTTCATGTTTTCAGTCAGCAATAAAAATGTTATTGAAGCAGATATCTATTTGAACTATAGCGTATTTCCATGTGGATGTGCGTGTGTGTGCATGCATGCATGTGAAATAAGTGGGATTTACCAACACTTGATGATTCATCAAAACAAAACACAATTAACTTTCTCACTGCCTCTCGAATAGTTCCAAGGAGGGAATTAGGGACCGTGGAAAAGATTCACACGGAACCAGTGAACAAATGTTTGCTGCATTCACCCCTGAATCACATTTTCCACCCAATAACTGGTCCTATGATGACTTTATTTACGCTCCACAACCATACTGTACTCCGACAGCTGTCAGCTGGATGGGCCTGCTAATGAAAATAATGCCTTCATATTGTCCCCCAGCTGTACACGGTGGTTGTAGATCATTCACAATTATTCAAGAGGAGAGAGGTGTTACATTTGTCGGATAAACAAATAAAAAGATACATGTGTATGTGTTTGTGTAAATTACTGTTTCCAGTGTGTGAGAGGTGGAAATGGAGAGAGAAGTGGGAGAATTTGTCTCTGATGAAGCAGTCATGTCCAGTGCTGAATTAATTAATATTAATCTTAATGCAAAACATTATTATGACTTTCAGAAATGATTCTTGCTTCTAATGAACAGACAGGACCAACTGTATTTTGTTATATTCCGCTTTAGAAAATTGCCCAGGCTCATGGAACACATAGTGTGCTCTCTGGCTCTGTGGCTCTGATGAGGTGCCACTGGCGCTGTGACAGCTTCCATCTCCATTACAGTGTGAGCTATAGAAGGTCCATGACAGCCCATACATGGAACGCAAGGGAGGCATATGGAGGCACAGAACATATGAATGGAGCCCTGAACACAAACTCTGTGTGTGTGTGTGTGTGTGTGTGTGTGAGAGAGAGAGGGAGAAAGATAATTTGTGTCATTTAGATGTGTGTATCTCTGTATTATGGGCATGGGTTGTGCTCACATATTGTTTGGTGTGTGTGTGTGTGTGTGTGTGTGTGTGTGTGTGTTGGATAATGTGAATATAAAATGTTTGTGAATATGTCGCCTATATGTGTTTGAGCTAGTATTACGGAGACAGAGATAGAGAAATGCTAAATGTGTGGGTCTGCATGTTTCAATGGGCTCAGGCGATGGAGGTTCCAGCCCCTGCTTTTCACAGAATTAGCTCCAGCATGCAGGTCGAAGGTCTGCAGTATTCCAGCATTCACTCCACAATCAGACACTTGATTTCAGGCCAATTTGTAAATGATAGTTTTAGTGTGTGTTCACTTTATTGTCTTTATGTTGTAAAACACTTTGTTTATTGTTCACATATAATCGTTTCTCCATTCTCTCTCATCTCCAAAGGCGCATTTCATAATTCTCCGGCCCGGTCAGACCAACGCGCACTAAAGGTAAAGCCTCCCCAGGCTATGACTGTAAAGCGCGCTCTCCAAAGCGTCGATCGGGGACGCGCATATATACTATGAGTCACAGCATCCCGACTGCATTCGCTCCAGAGATCACACGACCGCGCGGGAGCTGCTGTGAACTGGTTATCAAACTCTACGGGATAACCAAGATGGCATGATGACAACTTGACTTTAGGCTACAATATTGTCATGGAACTTTCTATTTCAAAGGTGTGACTGATTGTACTACATTTTACGCGTAGTATGTAGTGTACAAAATGCACATTACAATTTGTTTTGACATGACGGATTATTCTGCGAAAAAATGACAAATCACGTGGACCTGTAGCCAACACTCAACATTGGAAAGTTCAATATTTCGATCTAGGCTAACCTGCACGTTATCTGACAAACCAGGAGTAAACCAACGAACATCATCTTGACCCAATACAAGTGCTTGTGGTTAAAAGAAAGGCTTTTAGACCAAAGGGAAAACTACTATTCAGCCGCATATACTTTCGGGCATATAGGCTCTGTGAGTCAGCAGCATCGTGGAGGTACCGGCTGCTCCCGAGGCATGGTAGGCTTCTGGGATCCCCGGACTTGGGAGCGACATCGTTGCTCCTACACTGGAACTTCTCCCCGTGCCGGAGGCAAACGGACCTGAGAGGAGATGAGAGTCGCGTTCTACTACCTCCTGACCGGCTGCTTGTGCCTGATACACACAGCTGCTGAGGTGAGACAGAGATAGGCATATAGGGTATAGGCTACTTTTGTGAGATGTGCTCATTTGAAAATATGTGATCAGAAATGATAGAAATGGGAAAATTCATGCATTTTGCGTAATTACGTATAGAAGCCCTGAAATGTTGTCTCTTCCTCAGGAGTCTCCTCTACCACGGGAGCTGCTGGAGCGACTGTCCCACAGCGAGATCCGCAGCATTAGCGACCTCCAGCGGCTGCTCGAAATAGACTCCGTAGGTAAAGCGCTTCATTATAGCCTACCGCTCGCATGTGTCTTGTCGTTGGGGTTGTGTTGTCAAACTTGTCCCTGTATACAAATTGCTACCCTAACTTACTTCAAAAACACGCAGGCCTATTAACGTTTGATAGCCTGTGATTTTCCTGTTTCCATTAGTCTAATAAAGGTGAATGGATTGCACGTGCTATAGGCCAAACCGTGCATCAAGCGTGTGTGTGCATGCCCGGCGGCACGAACCACAAACGCAGTGAACTGCCTAAGTTTACTTTACCGTTAATTGCCCAATTTTACCTTTGGAGACTACAGAACCAGTCCTGATGACACAAAAATATAATTGCAGCGTATTATATAAAGCTTTGAAACAAATGCCAACTGAAAAAAACACACATGCGGATGCAGGCTAGGCTATATAGGGTTTATATTGCATTCATGCCCCAGGTTAGACATACTCTTACACCCCCCCCCCCCCCCACACACACACACACACACACACACACACACACACACACACACACACCTCCACCCCCTAGGGGGAAAAAAAACAACATTGATTCATTTTTCTCTGCTGTGCCACCATTAATTCCCGCACCATTGAGATGCAAATAGGAGTGTGATGCCCCCCCCCCCCTTCCCCAGGTCGGAGGGGGTCAAGTGGCTCAGTTCATTATGCTGTTGTCATGCTGCCCATTATTGGGCTCAGAGCAGGGTTGCTCCAGGGCTGCTGTGTTGCTATGTATAATTCATGCTCAAATTCCTGCATGTCAGGGATAGACACACACACACACACACACACACACACACACACACACACGCACACACATGCACAGGCTATACAGAAAGACAGCTGAAGGGGGTAGACTTTGTTGTCCTTAAGAAACACATTGTGTGTGGACACACTCACATGCACACACACACACACACACACACACACACACACACATGTGAAGGTTGGTTGTTGCGATAATCCCATTAAATCACTTCTCCCCAGATAACCAATCATATTTTTGTGAATGAAACTCTTTCGCTCTCTCTCGCACACACACACACACGCACACGCACGCACACGCACGCGCACACACACACGCGCACATGCACACACACACGCACACACATCCTACATGTGGTTTGCCAGTGGTAAAACAAGGGGATGAATAATCTCTCTCCTGGTCTCTTCAGCCTGCTCTGTTTTGACCAAATGCACACAGAGTAGAGGACACAACCCCCACCTGTTGGTTCCATTCACACCTGCCTATTGCCGGCACTACACACTGTCTCTCATTCTCTAAGGCTCACCTGCCACCTTCTAAAGAACAGAGAACTGAGCAGAAATGTGACTGGGAAAGATGCTGTCTGACGTCTGTGTGTGTGTGTGCGTGTGTGTGTGTGTGTGTGTGTCTGTGTGCGTATGTGTGTGTGTGTGTGTGTGTGTGTGTCTGCATGTGTGTGTGTGTGTGTGTGTGCGCGTGTGTGTGTATG
>JAODTR010030934.1:0-21841 GCA_025399935.1 Amblyopsis rosae | reverse complement strand
ATATATTCATTCTAATAAATATTAGGATCAACATTACTTATTCATACTGATAAAACATTTGCAAACAAAATAAAACAGATTATTTCTGGCAAAATCATGTATTTTATGGAAAAAATTAATAAAAAGAGGGTTGAAGACAGTTTTAACAGTTCTTGCAATAAACCTATATAAACCTATATCAAAATTATTGTCTTTTCTATCTAAAATATATACACACATAAATCCATACATGTTTGTTCAAATACAGTATTGCCACATATACTGTTAGCACACAGCTCGATCTTACGCCATTCTCAGATGCTATAACACTTGAGGCAATAAAGACAGCATGCACACACGCACAGCAATGTCTAGCATAAAACTGTGTTGTAATCTGAGCTCCAGTTCTTTTGTTTTCATAGCCTTGCAGACTGCATCTGCATTTTAGTGTACGCGTGTGTGCGTGGCCCATGAAGTGTGTGTACACACACACACACACACACACACACACACACACACACGTGTGTGACCCACAAACCATTTGTTTTAGTCTTGTATGCTGTTTCTTAGTGTGACATCTAATGGCAGACAAGCTCACACATAGTTCAATTAAGTACGTGTGTTGAGGGATTTATCTAGCATTATATTTAAATCCAAAATCCATATTTCTAGTTCAACGCGTAGTGTGATCAAATAATATTTTCATCCCAAAACATCAGCGGGAGTATTTACACAGAAGACAAGAGCTTCAGTATCACTGTTAAGTAACAATGTAATGTTCATATAAGGCATATTGCTGTCCTACAGGAATGGTACCTTTTACATAATATTATGTACATTAAGTAACAAAGAAAAAAATCAAATCCACCCCCGTTTAGTGCTGTAATATTAAATAATTATGTTGTAATTAGTCCTCAATCATACATCCTCAACGTTCTCCCATACATGGCTGAGGCATTACATCTTGAGAAAACATTCTTTGGCATTGGTCCACATTTGTATTCCCTACAGGGGACGAGAAAGAGAAGTCAATGTATTAACACATTAATTACACATAAAAAGGCCTGTCACGATAATTACTATATCGACTCATTGTGCAATATATGGACATCTCAACATCCCGACGTCAATAATATTGCCTGTTGTATTTACATGCGTGTCGCTGACATAAGAAAGTCGGCCATGTTGTGCTTCTTCTGTGCTCTCATCTGCCTGATCGCAGGCAGCGCCACACACACACACACACACACACACACACACACACAGGTGAAGGAAGTGTTCCTCAAGGTTTTAACTTACCTTTTTGCACATGCTGATTTGCATGACAGCATAGTTGATAAGGGCCTCCTTCAAATCCTTGTCTTTTTGGTTCTTAAAGCGTTGCATGTCTTCCCAACCCCCCACCACCAACTCCCTGAGGAAACCAACCCAGTCATAGCCCCTCAGCCATAAACAGACACACACACACGTTGTGCCTGTGACAAAAAACTATTCTGAACATGCAAGCTGGAAAACAATACATTTATTCCATAAACATTCAAAGGTGACAAAACCCAACTGCACTCGCATGTTGGTTTATAGCATAGAAAAATATGCTTATAGTAAGTAATAAAGTTAGTAACGTTTATTTCTATAGAACCATTCACAGACAATAGGGGGTCACAATGTGCTTTACTATAAAATTGATCAAATAACCAACTGCACACTTAAAAAGTATAAAATACTTGAATTTCAGCAGACATTTGATCAGAGGCATATCTTTCTTAGTGGTGGCAAAACAAGAAAACAGCAATTTCTGTGAGCCAGCATACTGTATTTCCCGCCAGTGATTTGATAGGAACACTGAGAAATAACAGTAATAACAACAACTGTTTTCTCATTCAATTCTATGGGGTTTTCATGTTATGCTGTTGGTTTCAACAATAACCACAACTGCATTAACCAATTAAAAGTTCATATTTTACCATTAATAAACGTCTTGCGGGCAGCTTTAATTCTGTAAAATTAGATATTCATATATTCATATATTCATTCATAGACGTGTTTCAGGCCGAGCGTGAGCCACGACAGACAACCGGACTCACTTGCACTCGGCTGTCTTCTCCTCAACCGTCACCTCCCCCTGAGCTATCTGCTCCTCCAGGAGCTTGAGCCTGGCCTCCCTCTGCTCTGGGGCCTCCTGACCAAACAGCTTGTTGGTCATCCCTTTGAAGGAGAACGTCCGGACGATCTGTGGGAGGGAGGGGGGGGGGGAGACAATGTGTGTGTCAAGTGCTGCAGTTTCGGTCTGAGAGAGTTAATATGGCTGCCGCTTCTCTCCCTCTCATTCAGAGTAGGGCTGCACAATATTGACTACATTTATACTGAGCATGAAAACTGCAATATCGATATTCATTTAGATATTTTTAAACATTAAGTATGAACACAAACGTTAGGGGAAAATGCATCAAAAAATAGATTTACTGTATATCAAAACAACAAGTTGTCTTATAGTATAAATATAAGTTAAATAATCTTACTATATTTCAATTGAGTCATATTGGACTGTAATTACAGTAATTACAAGCTACAGAGAAGGCGTTCTTTTTGGCCACTAATGCTTTCCTTTCGATCTCCACTGTGCGTTGTATCTCTCAGCCACACATCTTACTTTTCTGTCTAAATCGAACACAACTAAGCCAAACAGCCAACGGACGCATCTCTCCACTAAATAAAGGGAACATTGCACATGCACTTTCTACAACATTTTAGATATGATATTGCTCAATGTGATATTGCGATACTGAGTCACTATATTGTGCATCCACTCCTTCAAACCTCAACAGTAATGATTCTCTTCTCTGCCATCTCCTCGTTACACTCTCGCACGCCTTCACTGGCAGTTCTGTTTCAAAATATAAACTAAAGTCTAACAAGCAACAAACCGACAAACGTCTTGACTATCTGCCTCCTGCGGTTGAAGGGGACCGGACATTGTGTGACACGCTAAACCCAGCAGCTAGCCAACATACCCCTGTAGCTAGCTCCTCGCGTTGCTGTTTCTTGGAGAGGAGGTCCTGTGAAGCCATCTCCAGCTCAAACTGGGTCAGCTCGTGTTTCCGACACACCGCCCTGTCAAAACATTTTACAATTAAATAAAACAAAAGACGATCCTATGATTATTACGTGCAAGCTAACACTCTCAAGACAGGGCCTAAAGTCCAAGGCCTACTGGCGGCATCTAACCTGCGTCAAGAGACGCCAGAGCTTAGAACGTAGTTATTTGTAAACAACACAACGAAGTTTAGAACGCGGCTCTATTTCAACAGCATCAAATCGTTACATTGAATCCCTGCAC
Source organism: Amblyopsis rosae (assembly GCA_025399935.1). Classification (NCBI taxonomy): domain Eukaryota; kingdom Metazoa; phylum Chordata; class Actinopteri; order Percopsiformes; family Amblyopsidae; genus Amblyopsis; species Amblyopsis rosae. The sequence continues at coordinate 18,525 of JAODTR010030934.1, read as the reverse complement.
ATTTTTGAGCTCCTCCGTCAACTTTGCCTCTACACGTCTCCAAACGTGGTCAAAAGTGCATTCCGCGCTGTGCCGCCGAACGACGCCACCAGGGGGCGTTGGCCTGTAAACAGGTGTCCTAAACCGCTTCGAAAAGCCTCACCCACCGGAGGGCCTCGGCGTAAGAGAGGTACTCCTTCAGCTGGTCGGCGTAGTGCTCCTCTTCCTCCAGGATGTCGTCAATTGAGGCGGCGTACCTAAGATGCAAGACGACACAGCGTTCTAGGGAAGAACTGTGCGAGCACAGTAAACCATAACACAGGGCAGTTACAGTTACACGCAAAAAAAAATAAATAAAAAAATCCAAGCTGACACCAATACTGTTGCCAGGGGATACGGGCGGACTTACGTATCCATGTGATGGCCGGCACTTTGCAGCCCGTCCCCCATCTCCTTCTCCATGGCGCTCCATTCGCTGGAAACACACACACACACACACACACACACACACACGCGCGAACGCATGCTGTTTATACTGTAGTCGTGCTGTTTAAAGGTGTAGTCAGCTATTGCAAGCTCGTAAGCTAATACACTTTTTGCCTCGTAAGCTAATACACTTTTTGCCTCGTAAGCTAATACACTTTTTGCCTCGTAAGCTAATACACTTTTGTCTCGTAAACTACTGTAATAAACTTTTTGTCAAATTCACCCGATATCTCCTCGCATCCCGCTAGCTTATCGTTCTCTGTGCGTGCTGAAAAGAATTATCTGGTACCTCTACACAGCCGTAAATAGGAAACATAAACAAAGTGGCGAACACCGCTCACAACGAAAATGCCGCTTGTCTTCGCAATGTGTGGGGGGCGGAGCTTCTGAGGGAGTTTTGTTTGGATTTGAGCTTAAAACGAGCAAGCTTTCTCGAGAATGACTGACCTACCTTTAAAAGGTAGTCTATGCAACAATTGCAACATTAATATAGCAGAAAACAACTATTTTCTATGGAAGCATATAGTGGCGCAATGGCGTCCCGGGCAGAGAATGACTGGAAGTGGTAGAAAGCCATATTGAACCACAAGGACGGTCACTGGTTTTAGTGTGGTACCATACCTTCTATAACTGCATGTGTATAATCAACATCACACATACTTTGTACATATAAAATAAATGAATGAATGAATAAATAAATAAATAAATAGACAGACATGAAATGTGTGTGTGTGTAAAGGCCCATTTATGCTTCTGCGTCTCACCTACGTGTAGTCTACGTCGTCACCTGCGGGCGTACCTTACGCCATCGTGAGCGTGTGATACCTCTGCGCTGGTCTGTTGGCCGCCCGGACCTCTGCGCGTTGAATGTGCATGCGATTGATACGAAGCCCCGAAATGCAGGAAGTGCCATGTTTTGTTATGCGGCAGAATTAGAACACAATGAGTGTGAAATAAGCATACAAAATATTTCTCTCTTCTTAGTTACACCAACATTTATCATAGGAAACAATCTGCAGACACAAAACAGTATTTATAAAAGACTGCTTTTCACTGCCTGACAACAAGGAAATACCATAGGGAAACCCCACTCTTGGCTGCGTTGAATCGATGTACATACGGACGTGTAGTTACATTTTTTGAGAGGTGCGCGTCACTGACGCTGTAAGGTACGCCGTAGGGTAGGTGGCTACGGGGAGCCTACGGCGTAGGGTCCACGTAGGTGCTACGCAGAAGCATTAATGAGCCTTAAGAGAGAGGGTGAGGATGGATACGGTTGTGTCAAGTCGCTATACCTGAAGACTCTTCCATAGTTCCCATGAACCTTGTAAACGCCGTACAGCCGATCCGCAACCCTCTATAAACAGAAAGACCAAACCAATAAATCTATTATATACAGTATATATACATATTAACCTATAATGCAAACAAATGGTAGCAATACTACCTATAAACAGGCGCCGTAGCAACCATTGATGTTATTGACAGTGAGAGGTCGTGTCGTGGTCGTACCGCGCGTGCTCGGAGCAGGTGGGAGGTGTGAGATTGCAGCTCTTCGCTGTAGTTTTTCATCTCCATGAAGCGTCTGGTTGGCGGGACGACCAGCACACAAACACACACACACGCAGACAGACGCGCGTGCACGTACACACACACACACACACACACACACACACACACACACACACACAGAGACATGGTGAAGTGCACTCTCACATATTCACAGTGATTTGTTGGAAGCACAAACGTCCTTAATTAAAGAAACACCAACGTACTTAAGAAAACATCAAACATCTTAAGGAAGCACAAACGTACTTAAAGAAACACAAACTTACTTAAGGAAACAACAAACGCACTTAAAGAAACACCAACGTACTTAAGGAAACAACAAACGTACTTAAATAAGCATAAACGTACTTAAAGAAACACAAACGTACTTAAGGAAACAACAAACGTACTTAAAGAAACAACAAACGTACTTAAAGAAACACCAAACGTACTTAAAGAAACACCAAACGTACTTTAAGAAACACAAATGTACTTTAAGAAACACAAATGTACTTAAAGAAACACCAAACGTACTTAAAGAAACACAAACGTACTTAAAGAAACACAAACGTACTTAAAGAAACACCAAACGTACTTAAAGAAACACCAAACGTACTTTAAGAAACAACAAACATACTTGTCTGGGTTCCTGACCCTGAAGGTTGCACTCAAAGCTCTCAGCCTAGAGTCTGCCTACAAGATTAGATGTTTAAAACATTTATTTAAACATTCTGACAGGAATTGTATTTGAGGCCTTCACATCTAAATAGTTACTAGAATAATTAATGGAAAATCATTATTAGAATGCGGTTTTTGTAATAAAAAATAACACATTTTCAGATTACTATGGGGAGGAAGGGGGGGGGGGGATCTTTAGAAAATAGTTAATATGGGATTTTCCTTATATTAATTAAGAAATCTCCTATTAATAATAACAATGAGAAGTTACCTTGGCCTGAAATCCTGTTTCATACACCAGTTCCTTCCAGCCATGTTCCTACCAATTAATGAAATTAAACGTAAATCAATTACAAATAACAGTATCCCCAATGCATCTTCCAAATAACAGTCGGTCAGATATTACAACAACAAACAACAGGGCACAAATAAGTTATCCTTGTTTTGTTTGCAACCAAGTAAAGATTAAGTACTACAATATACACATGATGAAAGTATAGTACAGTACCAACATTAGGTCCAATATTTAGCTAATTTGAAATAGAATAAAATCAATACAAACACACAGATGACGCCTACCTCGGTGAGGAACTGGTGGAGGATCTTGTCGTTGGAGAGTACCGGGTGCGACGCGACGCGCAGCAGGAAGTTCTCCAAGCCTGCCCGGCGGCGCTCCACGAAGTCTGGGTCCAAGTTGTCTGCCGACAACTTGTGCCACACGAACTCCGCCTGTGCACGAGACGGCAGCCATTTGCAAACAATCAGTAGTCGCAAGACATTCCCTGCTGCTCCCGCCAGAGAGCGTACTCCACCTTTATTTTATTTCACCTATATTTCACCAAGAAAGACTCACTGAGATTACACATCTCTATTTCAGGAGTGTCATGGCTGTTGAATACATTTTGAATTACCATTTATTCCTTGTGTTATAATAATACACTTATATTCATTTTGATGCTTATTATTGGTTTTATTATTCTCTAAACATTAACTTAAAGGTATAGCTTGCTTATTAAAACGGTGCATTCGGCCAAACTAGATGTGAACTACAAATGTTCTGTCCTAAATTGTTGCATACTGGGGAGTTTGGGTCAGGGAGGGGCTACCAGGAAGAGAAATCCTAGTGGGCACCTCACCAGTAGCCTCACAAGACCATCATGATCTCGCGGGCTTCACTTTAATTTTGCCGTGAGAATCTGTCTGGAAAGCCTCGGAATCATTTTGAATGTGTCCGAGTAGCAACTCAACTTTCCAATCAGCGTCGTGTTGATAGCTATACAACAAGGTTTAGGTGTGACAGTGAGAACGACCAGATGGTTTATCCAATCAACTGCCAAGTATTTCTTTATAAGTACTCTACCTGCCATTCACAATCACAAAGTTTCAATGTACGGCTAGGGTTAGGGACCTCAACAGATCCATGTGAACATAAACTCCTTGTATGTGTTCTATGGAGCGATATGTGCTTACAAGAGATTGATTGTAGCTATTAAATACGTCAGTACAGTGGGTGGTACGAATCAGCATTATAAGGGAGGATGTACTTTGTTTTGTATTGTCAGAGCTCTGAATAAACGTCTTGGACAGACCAGCCTGTTTTATAGCGTTGTTAATGGTAATTTGTTTCTCTAAATTGCATCTTTAGGGACCGGGAGCCGTACAAACTCCTAGCCAAAACCCACCTTGTGGGTTATTGGACTGTTGACCCTGGCCAAGACAGGCAACAACAAGAAAACAAGTATACAAAAAATAATGTAAAACACATAACAAAAACATACTGCAATTACAAAACAACAACCAAATCATCCAGCTCTAATAAACGATCAAATAAATGCAGCATCAATATAAGATGCACAATTTCTAAAAGCTCTGACAAGTAGATAGGCCCTCTTCCATTCAATTCATTTTGTCATTAAAAACATACAATGCTACAAGGTCCTGCGTTTTTAAGTCTGAAGACCATTTCATGCTGCAGGAGCAGCAACCCTAAATGCTTTTCTGCCCATCTCTGTATGGACAGCGAGAAATGGCAGAAGATAGAGGCCTTGTGAACGCAAGGAATAGTTTTATTGGACATTTTTTTGCTGATAAGTTCACAGAGATAGGATGGTGTCAAACCATATCTTCATGAACTTATCAGCAAAACAACTCAAAACTATTTCTTTAAGGGTGTCCCTTTAAAAGCAGTGTTAGTCATTTTCAAGAACACTTTGAGCTCAAATCAGAGCAATATCCCTCAGAAACTCCGCCCCACACATTAAAACACATTGTGAAGCCAAGGCCATTGCTGTTGTTAGCGGTTAGCTTGCAGTTACATTGCAATAGCTAACTACACCTTTAATTAATATGAGTAAATACACCATGGGGAGTGTCGTAAGCTTTAAACCACAGGGGTCAGAAAAAGGTGATCCAAGTAGTAATATTGTATAGAAATATCCCCCTTAAATAAATGGCACTTAGTCACAAGCAGTCACAGAGACAATCAAGGTATATAATATTTTTAAACCAATAACAATAGTATTCAATTCACTAACTAATAGCTAATAAAATTGCGCAACCAGCTAGTGTAATGTTGGCTCGGTTAGGTTTAAAGGGTTTGTTATCGGCGGGAAATCATATTGTGCTTCCCTAGAATTCCTTTATAACTAGTCAGTCAGTGTGCACGTTAGTGAGATGACTCTAGTTAGAACTCACCCTCTTCTCCGGCAAAGGGGCCACAATGATGAACGGATATGTAATTATTAAGTAGTTCCGCAGAAGCTCAAATTCACTGTATCTCCGCCACAGAGAATCAGGGGCAGGGTTGCGGCCTTCAGTGATGGCGTCCATTGGCCTGCAGGGGCAGTATCATGAGGCAGTTTGAGTGTTTTTTTCTGTTTTGTGTTCAAAAACACAGTACTGTTAGAAATAATTATACAGGAAAACACGGTAGCATAGTAGATAGATATACATTATATTTTGATTAGGCTTATTATACTGATGCTTTATCACTCTCCTTCAATAGCTTGACATCATTTTTATAGTTATATATCTTGTGTGCACATTTGAATACTAGACAACAACCTAAAATGCTGACCTGGCCACATTGTTTAGTGTGTGAATCAATTTAATTCTAACAACTATAGAGATGACTAATGTATATGTCTCAATGAATGCAGTTTTTAGAAGGCAGGGTTTGGCAATGGTCCACTATCCTTACCTCGTCTCGACGAGGTACACGGTGAACATCTCATGCATGTTTACGGTGTTTTTACCGCTTCGCCTCTCTGCCTCTGCAACACTTATCTCCATCCTGCACAGAAGAGTTGAGTCCTCTATCACCACCTGGAAGGTGCATAAAAAGTCACAGTGTCAGCTTGTCTGTTGTTGTAACTAACAGATGTCAGTTTGTAGCTTCAGCGCATGACGACAATTGTAGTACCCAATTACACACATTTATGGGGTCTGAATAAATTGAGGATCAAGATACTTTAGAAGAAATGATCATTTTTTAACAGGTCAGGTCTTTCATTCTACCCCAAACGTGTAACCGTCTAAAAATATACGATCATTAAAATATTAGCAATAAACCTCAAAATAGTGAGGCCGACAGGTTAATAGGGCCGGCGCGCCCTCTGTTGGCTGGAAATGGTAAACAAGATGTTTGTTTTCTCATTGTTGCACCGTAACACTTTCACTTTAATTTGTTATTTTTAAATACATTTTGTAAATAGAAATACGTCCCACTATTCCTTTGTATGAAGCACAAGACCGATTGTCACAAACATGCGATCCACATCAAAAAAACAAATGTCTCGACAAATGACTAGGTAGGTTAATTGGTGGCATTGGTGACAATAAATACAATTCTAACACCCGTTAAAAATATACGGATATATAAATCACCGTGTGATCATTATTCCACAATTTCTCTGCCGTCTGAGTAGCGTCGTCAGCTGTGGTCGCTGTGACTGACTCGTCCTTTGCATCATCCGCCATCCTCTTCTTTGTCGTTCACCCACCACGCATGCGCAGAATGCAACATCATCATGCACATTTCCAGTCGCGGACACACAAGTTGAACATCATTTATGTTGGTCAACCACTACCAAAAACAAATTTTATAGCATTAGTTTATGCATCGTTTCTACTAGGCTTGTTCATCTACATTGTCCAGAAAAAGTTTTGTTGCTTTACACTTAATGTTCATACTCACACTCAAACACAATAATTGGTTGATTATCATTATATGGAAAAACAGTAAAACAATTCCAATGGAAATATTTTACAGCTGATAGATTATTTATTTATCACACTTCGATGTCTCTACAAGGAACATAATGTTTCCTTGTTCAATATCAGTGCATGTCACAAATAAGCAAAACCATCTTTAAAACGGCCGGAGTTCAGAACCAAAAGCATGTGTCTGATCCGCAACTCCAAAATAAAAAATAAAAAATCTAATAGAGTAAAGTCCCATTTCGGCCAATGATGACCTTGCTTCTGTCTTGGAGGATATATGGTTCAGAAAAGATCCCCGTTAATACTGACACGCCACACAATGTTCCCATAATATGAGATATTTCTTGTATCACGTATCGAACCAATGAAAAATGTGTTCCTTTTTTCCAAGACCAACCCCCCCCCCCCCCACACACACAGAGGGGAAGATATTGCATAAGGCACAAATAGAAGGGGTGTAGCCTAGCAACCTATGTATGCATTTTACATGCATCCTATGATCAGTCAATTTTAGGAGCAGGGGCTTGTTTCTTTGTTGTGGTGGTGACATAAACATAAACTATAACTACAAAAACACAAAGTAGCTCTGAAACCAGACCAGTTATGGGATGAACACACTTGAAAGAAACAAAATATTTAACTTTATTGAAAAACAAGCAAATTTGGTTAAAAGCTTTCACAGACATTTAGAAATGCATGTAATGCAGACTGGTGTCTATTATTAGATTATCTAGACCTGCATGATGAATTGTCTGCTACAAATTCATCAAACTTCAAACATTTTCATTGATGAATAATAGATGCCTAATGTTGACCCAAAATTACATTCAACTTGGAATGGGAAATCATTTAAAAAAAATACACAGGACTTATTTGATGTGAGCATTGCAGTGTACAAATTATTATCACTGCATCATTAAAACTGAGGGAAACATCAACGACAACACAAAAATGAAAACAAAATGAAATACTGTATGTTGGTGTAAATGCAAATACTTTTACGATTATTTAGGGGATTTCTTTTTTTCCCCAATATAGTTTTTCAAAAAATAAAATCCAACCATAATAGTCAATTTCAAATGAAAAGATGAGTCTACTCTCCAAAAACACAGCTTTCATTTCAGTACATAGTGGCACACCCATTTCCAATTAACCGCATCATGTGGTAATATTTTAAGGGTAGCTTCAACATGGACACACACAAAATAATAAGTTACAGCATCATTCATCAGATAACCTTAAGGCCTTGTAAACAGAGTACCTTAAACTGTACACCAGCCCACCTGCCTTGACACTGGCTTATACAAAAACAGTACAAAACCCCGTCCATTTTTGGAAACATCCTCCGCCCTCCGTCGCTCTGCACATTCCTTCTTGTGTTAAGTGCCTCCATGCTTCCATTCATGTCTCATTTTGTCTTAGCACCCCCACGCACACATACATGCACACGTACGCACTCCACACTAGAAGAGAGAGTTTCTGCATGTGCGTCAACCACCGTGAGATGGTATCAATCGTACAGCCTAGGACTCGTTAGCGGGTGGTTTCCACAGAGGTTTGTGATACACCCAGCCTTCTCCCTAAGAATGGAAGTTACACAGACAAGGTGGTCGTCACAATACGTTCAAAGAATAAGTAAAAGTCAATGTATACTAGGGATTGCACGATTCAATTTCAGTCTCGATACGGATACCTGCACTTAGGGTATCGGCCGATAACGGAGTACCGATACGATTCCAGTGTTAAATTAAGTTGCAAAGTAAATGACAGCCAATCTCTATTTTAGGACTTTGATGCATTTAGAAACCTGCTGCTGATAGTGTGGCCTGGGTAGGTTAGACATGGCTGATGTTTGACAGTGTAAATTAATTTCATTGGATCAGCCCCATGGATCGGTTACAACTGTTGTTGCAACTGCTGTTACAACAATTGTCACTGATACCGATCCAGCTATTAAAGTCAGTATCGGACCGATTTCCGAACACAGTATCCTATCGGTGCAATCCATAGTGCAAACATGCATACATATATGTATTCTATACATGAGAATACACAAAATCATAAAGACAACATGTCATTCAATATTCCAGTGGTTTTCAATCTTTTTGAGCCATGACCCACAAAAATAAGATGTTTGTGTGTGTGTGACTATGAACATATTTAAATAGCATAACAAAGCATTGAAATACCATTAACATTCTTTAAAATGCAAATGCACAGATTATACTAAATATAAAAATACATAACTGAACATTTAGATTTACCATTTATAAATACATTATTTTAATTAAAATGTTTATTTTTATTAATTAATCTCTGGGTCGCAGTCCTCCAAAATAATACACTGGCCCATTTTCGGGGGGTTCCCGAGCCCACACTGAAGCCCACCGCTCCAGCCGAGCCGTCCAGGCCGCTCACCTCGCTCTCAAAGTATCTGGTCCTCCAAGGGGTGTTGGTCTCTGCTCGGAGCCTCTCGTCAGCTCTCTGCCTCTCCTCTAGGAGGCGCTTGTGCTCCGTGGCCTTCTCTATGTCCTTCTGCCGCAGGGCCTCAGTCACATGCTGCCACAGGCGCCTAGCAACAGGCGACAACAGCACGCATTCAATTAGTGATGGAGACGGTATAGTCTTGTTTTTTAGGACCCAAATGATGTCTAGTTAAGAATTTCTCATGTTGCCAAGATCAACTAATGGCCCATGCATGATGTTTGTTTTGGCAGCCATTTTGAATTAATGTCCAGAGCCAGGCTTTACCTTCACAGTCTGACTGCATGAAGAACACACTTGACAGGAGAGGTATTTTGATTGCATTATAAACAGTACCAAAGGAGACTTTCACACTTTTACTAGAATAATTATTTGGGAAGCTAAATGACTGTCTGTGTGCAGGTCTTGTGAAATTATTTTTAATATATACTAACAAAGAAATGTGTCAAGCGTCGTACCAGAATTACATATACAGATTTGAATCATATCTCCTGAATGTTAGCATTATGTATCAGACGTTCAGCACGAGTATGTGACAGTGCTAATGAACAAAAGAGGCCGAGTACAATTGGATTTGACCATAAACCAACCATGAGCTGGGGCGGAAATCTGAGGCCTGTACCTTTAAAAAGGCATAATGAGCTATTTCAAGCTAATACACTTTGTCAAATTCAGAAAATATCTCCTCGCGTTTCGCTAGCTTAACGTTCTCTGTGCGTTCTGAAAAAAAGAAAATAGTCCAGAACTTCTACACAGCCAACATAAACAAAGTGGCAAACACCGCTCACAACAAGAAAAGCCCCTTGGCTTCACAGGTGTTGCTACACGGCCCCTGGCTCTTTAAGTTTGGACACAAACAAAGTGGTGCCGACCGCACACAACAACAATATCCGGGGTGGAGCTTCTGAGGGGGCATGACTGACTAACGTTTAAATGTAAAGTGTCACAACTAAACAGTTGTTGTTGTTTTCTCTCCCAACCAACCAACCAACAGGGTCTCCCCACCTGGACTCCATGGGCCCCTGCTGGTCTGTGGGCCGCACGCGCTTCCTGGTGACGGGCAGCTTGGTGACGTCCACCACCCGGGTCTCCCCGCCGGCGTAGGTAAACTCTAGCGTGCCGTTCCACTCGCCCTGCACGCGGCACACCACCGTGCTGGAGGGGTTGTGTTTCACCTCCGCCGTCACCCTGGCAACGCACGCACACACACAGTGATGGTACAACAGATTAGTCTGGTACACGAGTCACCGTTAGTGATAGGAAAACATGACACCGTTGAATTCTAATTTTCAAATATTTCCTGGGATTTTAGGACTAAAAAAATTGGTCAGATGTTTTTCAGGTTATCCTGGGTGCATCAGAAGAACGATACCACCAAGACCTAACGATTAGAATTAGGTCCTTCAGCTGACACCTTCATCCAATGAGACTTAACGGTGAGTACGATTAGGCGTTACAATGAGCAGTTACAGTAACCCTACACCCAGTGTATTAATCGCTTCTGAGGTTTTTAATGCATTGAACGCGAAACCAAGCGAATAACAACTGGAATTACAGGTCATAACACCAGTCCACTGACTGGCAACATGAAAATATCTTTATGTAAAGCTATGTTATTGTAAAAAAAAATTATTGCAATTGTTATATCCACAGAGTTTACACAAGTACAGGTTTACCTAGTGCAGGGTCGGACAGGCCAGGGCTCACACTCACAACCTTCTGGCCAAACACACCGACAACTAGACGAGAGAGAGAGAGACCCACTCACTTGTGCAGCTTGCCGCCGTAGAAGGGCTTGGTCTGGAAGGCAATGACAGCCGTGTAGCCCGTCTTGGGGCAGGCCACGTTGACCTTGCCGCCCAGCTCCACCCACGGCACGGTGAGGATGGAGCGGGCGTAGGCGCAGGGCAGCGTAAAGGTGTACTCCTCCTCGTGCTCCAGCAGGTGCAGGCACCCTGTCGGGGGCGTAGCAACACCAGATTATTTTCCCAACACACACACACACACACACACACACACACAGGGCAGCTAGCGGACCTGCATTTTAAAAAGTGTATTTATTAGCATACAATCGGCAACTGTACCATGTAAAACATTGTATACCAGCACCTTTTAACGTTACGTGAGCATTAAATAGGTACTATATACACAACGTTATAAACATTAGCGTAGCAGCAGACTATTTTCCATAGGAAGATAACGTATATAAAAGATATAGCGGCATAACGGCGTCCTGAGCAGATAATGACTTCACGCTCCCTCTTTGTGTTCCTTAAATATTCCCTCCGACTGTCGCACCTAGACACTAGATAGCTAGCTAGATTACAAACGCTAGCAGGACAACAGAAAAAAAGGTTTAAGCCAATAATAAGAAGGCTGAGCCAATGAGCCATGTCAGTGTGAAGTAACCAAAACATACGCAGCAGTCTATTTTACATTAACATAAATAAATTAAAAGTAAAATTAAATATAAATAAAAAAATTAAAAAAAAGTATAATGAAAACCATCTGCCAAGGGGGTTCCCCACATCCAACACACCTTCCCCGATCATGGACACCCCGATGGACATGCCCATGAACTTGCTCTTGGTCCAGACGTGCGTGTTGATGCACATGCACCTCTCGGGGCACTCAGCGTAGAAGCCCGACACGGGCGGATGGTGAGACACCTGCTCCGCCACGAAGCGCACCTGGTAGCAGCCCTGGGGGCCCTGGGGGCCGTCCGGCCGGGCCCGGGGCACGCCCCAGGAGCAGTGGAAGGCCTCGCCGATGATGGGGTTGTAGGGCTTCTTGGCGATGGCGCCCTTGCGGCCCTCGTGGAAGGACGTGAGGTAGTACTCCACGAAGCGCACCATGCGCTCCTCGGCGCTGCGGCCGTCCGTCACCGACACAAACAGGTCCGGGTGGGACATGAAGTCGGCGTACATCTCCAGCAAGGAGCGCTTCTCCAGGATGAAGGTGGGCAGCACCACCTGCGGATGGGGGGTGGTAGAGAGGATACAAACTACAATGAAAGACAGACACGACCGTGGGGGTTACAGTACTAAGGCAAAGAGGGTTACTAGATCAAAGGTAAGGACGCATGGTCATCATTGGAGTTCTCACGCACTGAGAGCTAAGGTCAATCAGTGACATGCGCATTTAATAAAAAAAAAAAAAAAAACACAGTAGGTCGTCTTCATTTCGTTTACCAGTAAGAGACCAACACGTCTGTTTCAAGGTCGTCAGAAGCCTGATAACGACCCGTTCATTTGAATCAGGCGTGTTGGAGCAGGGAGAGATCTAAAGCATGTAGTACACACTGTGCCCACTAGTGTATAAACCAGTTACATTTTAGTTTACGGTTAAATACAGCACATCAAAATAATGTATGATTTACTGCAGTGTCCGCACGTACAAATACAATCTTCTAATTTGAAGTGAGCCGTACAGTAAGCTTTGTGTGAGCTGATGCCATGATTAAAGAGGGCAGCGCGGGAGTGTGACGACAGCCCAACATGAACCCAGCGTCTCGATGTCCACCTTGACTGAGCACGAGACACTATTTTCGTCAGGAACCCTTGATAAACCCCGAGAGAAACCCAAGAGGATGGTATCCAAGCACTAGAGCAAAGGAACGTGGAGAGATTGAATGTCTTTGCCATGTCTCGAGGTCTCGACCCTTGCTTTGGAGAGCCCGGTTCTTGCGTCTGTTCGGGATGGGTAATTAAAAGGCAGGAGTCCAAGTCCTGATCTGTGATCAATTGGGCCGACAAGGCCATCAAGCTTTGAAAAGAACAGATAGCAGGGTTTCTGCTTTAATTAATTTGTTAAAGGAGAAACCCTACCGCTGGCCACTGCTTGGGCCAGTGTTCCAACACACCTGCATTACTGAATAACAAGCGCCAAGTAAATTAGTACCGTCCAAATTGGTTCATTCAAAGTATTTTGTCAATACAGCTCTGTACAACTACTGCGTTGTCATATACAGTATATTTGGCAAAACGGGCATGAAAAGTTTCAAAATGCTTTGCAATATTTTATTCATGACATAACATTCTAGATTTCACCCAGGTCCATAGCTTGGAAAATAAAATATAAACCAGGCAAGATTGCTTACTTAAACATGTTTAACTGATACCATGGGGTATTACATTGGCTTCACACTTTCTGGTTTCTTGAAGGCAGACTGACATTAAGAAGATTAGAGTTTGGTTTAATGGTTGCCAAACATTGTTTTCTTAACTTTGAGCTGCAGCCCCTTCAAAGCAATGTATTCAGTTAGCATAAAATACTACAAAAATAATGTATAGCCATATCACCGCCGTCTAAGTAAACGTTACACCACCCTGAACACAGCCTAAGTTTGCTTGCATGAGGTATTGGAAGGTTTACACAGCCTTGTGGTATTTAAACTGTTTGGGGGATTGAATGATAGGTTAATTGGTAATTGGCAGTAAATCGCATAGTGAAATTAACCTGGATTCTAACAGAATGGTGTTTGATTGCCAGGACTGGCGTATGACCTCTTCAGATGTGGGAAGTTTAGGCACTTTGCTGGTATACGTAACGCAACAACGTGAACTCGAAGCTTTCTGAAAAGCCCCCGGCAAATACGGCCGCGCTTGAACGCGGCAATAACCGCTGGTGTCCCTCTGGACATGCGTCCGCTAAAAGGCTGCACCCAGCATTAAGTGCGGGGAGAGAAAGGGGGGGTGGGGTGTCGTGGACGTGCGCACCCACCCGCGTCAGGTCCATGCCGAGCTTGAGCTGCGAGAGCAGGTGGAGGATGACGCTGCGCTCTTCTTCCACCGCGCCCAGGTCCTCCTCCTTGTCCGTGAAGGTGTCCTCCAGCTCGTCCTCCACGTCGATGACCTCCCGCTCCTGGAGCGCACGTGTGTGTGTGTGGTGGGGGTGAGAGAGGTGATAAATTAAACACGCTCCCTGAGTGATTGAGGGAAGGCACACAGTGTTGCGTTGTTGTCGTTTGCGACGGCTAAATCATTAGCCTAATTGCGCTGACCGCAGTGGCTAGCATCGGCGTCACTACTGGTATACATTAGAAAAAAACTATCATAAAAGCAAAGATCTTTTAAAACAACAAATATTGACTTTTTGTACTGACAATTCAGAGCTTAAACACTTCCATTGTGACCTGTAACTACCGTAGCCTGCATATGTACTGGTACTAACTAGGTTGAACGTTATTACGAGACACAGTCAGGAACACATTGGCATCAGCGACTTTAACAAACATGGAGTCAGACCCGAGCATATCCAGCTTGTTACCCTGTTGGAGCTGAACAGTACATTATGCCTAGAGTCACTATGCCAAGTAAGGCATCGGTAAGCATGGAGTCAGACCGGAGCGGACCCAGCCCTCCACCACCCAGGGCCGGACGGCAGTAACCTTACCCCGGAGAAGCCGCAGGACTCGGAGGTGCCGAGCTCCAGCTGGTCCCCCTCCGGCGGAGGCGCCCCGTCGGCGGGGAAGCCGGTCGGGGAGCTGCTGCCGTTCTCCAGGGCGTCGGGCAGCTTGGGCTGCAGCCACTCGATGGTGGGCCCTGCAGGGAGGGAGGAAGAGCGCGGCGCCGCCGCTGATTCAGAGCTGCTCGTCATGGTGACCACCACCACTAACCCCCTCCCCACTTTCCGCACTCCTCCTCCTCCCGAGGGCCCCGGGACCACTCGCGGCGACTGCACGCACACACACACACACACACACACACACACACACACGCGCACACACACAAGGCCACTAGTCCACAGGCACCCAGGTGCCAATGCTAGGCTGCTGCCCGGACAGACAACTGCTGCCTAGACGACTGCCCTAGACCAACAGAATGAAACATGACCCCCCCCCCCCCAGCCCTGTCAAGAGGAGACCATCGGATACTTCGGTGACAGGAAACCTCCTCGCCCTCCGATTGGATTAGCCCGCTCCGAGCAGCGCAGGCAATTTCTTTTTCAAGTACTTTGCGCTCGCTCGCGTGTGTGTGTGTGTGTGTGTGTGTGTGTGTGTGTGTGTGTGTGTGTGTGTGTGTGTGTGTGTGTGTGTGCTGTGCTAACAGCCGCAGCCAATCCCAACACGCCTGACGGCCGCAGACGTTCCGTCGGAGATCCCTAATGAAATATACATTGCGTGTGTAAGCGGATCCGGCGTGTCGACGTGGGACGTTGAGCCGCGCCCTTCTTGCCTAATGCTAATTTATGACATTCTCCGTCCAGCAGGGGTCAACGCGCCGCTGCTAAGGTGGCTCCCCCCTCTGTCCCATAAAGCAGAGCTCTGAGCTTATCCCGTGTACCATCGTGTGCTTACACCTGGTTGGGACTACAGATGAGCTCTGGTTACGCTCGGGGGCAGGTGGTAAGAATCTGCACACGTTACCCATCATCAATAATGCAGTATAATTCCATCGTCCCGCCAGTGCATCTCGTTTGTCTAGATTGGTTACCCGGCCACCCTGAGCTCACAGGGGCCAGCCTATCGTTTGAGGGAGGAGGGGGAGATGTGGGGGGGAGGGGGGAGAGGGAGGCGTCTACCCCCAAGCAGTACCAACATCCGTGTGCTCTACATGGACGTGTCCATCGGGGAACGAACGACACTTCATCTAGGATAGCTGAGCGCATAGAGAGCTGTAAACGTGTGACACCGTGTGGGCTGCTCAATTATGGAAAAGAACAAAAACAAACTATTTCATAATCGCGATTATTTTTGGTAAACATTGAAATCACGATTATTTAATACGATAACCATCTGACTTTGGCAAAAAAAAAGATGTTGCAGCTGCTGAACATAAAGAACAATGAAAGACATCAACAACGAAAACACCGTTAACTGTCAACCACCTCTCCGTCACGGGCAAAGTGCAGTCGTACGCACGCTGTACAAGTCCACAGTGGGGAATACACTCTACACCCCCCCCCCCCCGCCCACAGACCTGCCAGGGGGCCCCGGTGGCGTGCGGCCTGCTGCAGGTGCAGGATGTGCAGGCAGTCGCTGAGGCAGGTCATGGTAGCCATGGAGGTGGCCTTCAGCATCAGCAGGTCCTGGTCCAGCGGGGAGAGGCCCGCAGCGGGGCCCAGGCTCTCGATGCTGTGGACCAGGTCCCTGTGCTGGCCCTGGGCCTGGCTCATCATCTGGAGGGGAGGGGGAGGGGGGGGAGGGGGGACAAATGCAAGTTACAACCTCAAGTAGAGAAAATAAATGACTAGAAGGATTTAGACTTGTTTTGTTTTTTATGTAGGTTTCTGTAAATGTAATAGGAAATTGAGTGTTATTGCTTGAACGTATAACTTGGTGACATTTTTGGGTCATTGTTCCTGTTCCCAATATCTAACAAAAATAATTACTTTCTGGAAAGATTGCTTTTGTTGGGGCGACAGGTGTGCCAAAAGTCGCTGGTTTGATCCCGGCTAACTCCTCACCAAGTGTCGAGGTGTCCTTGAGCAAGATATCTAACCCCAACTGCTCATTGTGGTTGGTCACACCTTGCATGGCAGCAATCACCATCGGTGTGTGAATGTGTGAATGTGAGACAATGCTCTAGTGCGCTTCGAGTGGCCAGAAGGTTAGAAAAGCGCTTTATAAATGAAGTCCATTTCCCATTTTGTTAACTGCACTGATAATTAGCACTAACCCTTAACTTAATCAAAGGTGGATTATTTTTATAGGGTTAGTGTACCTTTGTGCAATTTAGCAAGAATCAAAACCAATGGCGCCTTCTTGTGGGCAGTTTTAACAACACCTAATCAAGAGATACATCTCTCACAACAAAACTGAAGTGCAACAAGCTGTCAATCAGGCCCTTTACATGCACCAGCACCACAAGCGACCAGGCAAACGCAAATTTTGTCTGGCTGTGGCCTAGCAACCAAACGTTAAACAGTGGTGAGTTAGTGAGATATATATATATATATATATATATATATATATATATATATATATATATATAATGAGCTCCCAGGCGATGCCAAGAAGCATTGATTGACACTGATTTGGATCACATAGAAGAACGCTCGCTTTCACCAAGTTGTCTTACTAAGCAATCGCGCTACATCACTTCCGTGCGTTCGTCGACCAGATGAATAGAACATTTGTCAACAACAGCGGAGGAGATTGACCTCTGCATGCCATTACGGCTAACTTAGCGATACATTTTGCCACATTTATTAATTTCATATCATTCAATTGGGAGAAATGATCGCTAGAAGTCGAAATACCAACAACAAACTTAATATAAAAGTAATAAAGAGGAGAAAAGAGGGGCAAATGTATATATTTTAAATAAATATAATAAAAAATAAATTTTTTTGCATGCATCATCATAATCATCGTCATCGTCATCATATAGGTGTGATAGAAGATACAGGCCCATCATCATTCTGCCTCTACCTCTCTGGCATCCATCAGGTGGTCTGGCAGCAGGGAGCGTCGGCTGGAGTAGAGCGAGGAGCCCTTGTGCAGCTGGGACAAGCCCAGCAAGGCGCTGGCGTTCTGGCTGGGCCGCCGCTGGGACATGGGCGAGCTGCCGCTGCCCTGGGACGCCACCGAGTAGCTGCGCGACTTGGGCGGGGGGTGGCTCTGCAGGAACCATGACGACCGCAGTTAGGACGCACGCGTGCACAGCATAGCACACACAGGTGCACAGACACACACATAGTACGCAGAAAGCGCGCACACATACACACACAGCTACAGTCTAGCCACCCTAGGGAGGTCAACTTCCTGTTCATTAGCAGTAAAACAGTATCTTGATCCTGACCGGCACATCACTTTTGATAAGAAACAGGTATGTTTAAAAATAAGTCTTCCTTAAGGTTTGGTGTTAATTGACTACTCAGCACCTATTTCACACCCGCATGTCCTATAAGGAGTGTTTTTTTTTCCCCATCTAAGCCTTTTGGGATCATTCTTAATGGGGTGAAAAACACATTCAACGCACTGAGGTGCATTGAATGTCATAAAAATATAATAATATCAATGTGGCCTGAAAGTGTTTCGCACAGAGCCATCCATCCATCCTCATCCGCTTATCCAGAGTCGGGTCGCGGGGGCAGCAGCTCCAGCAGCGGACCCCAAACTTCCCTTTCCCGAGCCACATTGGAAAGCTCTGACTGGGGGATCCCGAGGCGTTCCCAGGCCAGTGT
>JAODTR010030923.1:0-21843 GCA_025399935.1 Amblyopsis rosae | reverse complement strand
CCCTGAGACCACTTTGCCTTGGGAGACCCTACCAGGAGCGCAAGGCTCCAGACAACACAGCCCTCAGGTTCATGGGGCCACCCAAACCTCTCCCGGAGAGGGGAATCACATTAGTTTAACATAATGTCTCTTCTGTTAACTGATATATGGCCCATTGTTTAAGAGATTATCCTGTTTTTATAAACAAAAAAGCTACAGTATATTGTTCAGAAAATATTTTGGGATGGAATCTCAAAGCTCATTCTATGAGTAATAAAACTAAAGCCATATATTTGTGTTAAAGGATGTTGGAGCATGTAACCTTTTTAAGACATTTCATTTGTGTCAGTTGAAAGGTTAAACTCAAATCACACAATCCTCAAATGTTCAGTGGCGTTCTTATTGGTATAACATCAATAGCAGTTCATTCCACTTTTAAGCTCTCTCTCTAAATTCAGCTCAGCAATACACATAACACATACATGCATAAGCGCACACATCCCCCCTCTATTCTTCTCCAGACAGTGGCAGGAAGTTGTCCACATATCCGCAGGGCTTTTGAAAAAGAAAGAATCAATGTACAAAAGTGGGCTGGCTGGTAGTATTATAAATGGTGTGCGTTTGTGTGTGTGTGTGGTTGTAGGGGTGGTGGGGGGGGCTTAACACTTTACTCCAAGTCTACTGTTCAGTGTTGTTGAAAAGACCAGTGAACCACAAAAACCACAAAGACAGGTCTTATGGGAAAATAAATAATTGTTTGCTCAGCTGGGAGCTAAACATGATGTTCATCAGGACTTTTGTGTTGCTAAGCTTGAGCAAGCTTTATCAAGGTGAGGTTTTTAAATATATATTTTTTACATATTACCTTAAAACAGGATCTATTATCTTTTGTAGTGCTTTAACTAAACATAATTCTCGATAAGAAATGTGACATTCCATTTGGAAAAGGTTATACATAATCTTAGCAAATGATAGAATGTATGCTTAATCTTAACGAAAGAAGGGAACTGGTTGATAAAGATTTTGCTTACATACTTCCACAGGTCTCATTTTCATCATTTGTATAACTTTCTATACAGTGTCACACTTGTCAATTTACAATGTCCTCATTGATTTTGATGACAAAGTAGATTAATACACTGAACATACACACACAATGTTTAATTTCAGCCTTATTGTTCTATACTATGGTTATACAAATGTGCACACCTGCCAAGTCCCAGCCCACTCCATTTCCTGATGCTATTCATTGCTTCTGGAAACTTCCTGTTTGTGTCAAGCCCATTTCCTGTACGCTATTAGGACCCATGGCAGGACACACTTGTTAATGGCTTGGCCAGCATTGTCATGAATACATAGAGCTCTTGAACAATATGTGGCCTGGATATCTGGGTTACTCAATCTCATAAGCTAACAATCTTGCAGGAAAACAAAACAGCCACACTGTAAAGTCAATTTAGTTTGCGCAATAACAATGTTTGCATTATTCACTTTATATGAGAAGGTAAGATAGACTGTATTATTTTAAATTTATACTGTAGATATAAAGATATTGTGTGTCTGTTGTTCCCGGTCATCATTCTAACAGATAATTATAAGAACAATGCACATGGTCAAGCAGAAATGTACAACTTTTAAATCTGTCCTGTCGAATGCTTCCACAGCTGCACCCAGTGACCCATGGGGCCAATGTCCAATTAACAGACAGTGTAAGGACAAATTTGGGGACGGTTCATGTAACAAGGAGTGCATGGAGCCGGAGTGTCTGAGAGATGGTTTGGACTGTCTGAAGGACAGGGGCTACTGCAAGTGAGAGCTCTCACATGTTATACTTACTTCCAGTGATGTTGTGGAACATCTAGTCAAAGAAATGTTAACATTTCATATGTGTTGACAGCGACAACAGCGTATTCGCTGTCATCAGCACATATTATGGTATGCAAATGTTACAACAGTGGTTATAAATATAGACTTTATTATTATTATTTGGATGTGCTTTTTATATTATAATTATATATTTATATTAATTTCATATATATATATATATACACAATTATACTATATAAATGTCTAATTCAGTTTTATAGAATAATACTGTTTATTCAGAGACTAGATGATTGCTATTGTAGCAGTTTTTGAAAAGCATTGTCTGAATAATTCCTCTCAGTTCCTGTATATTTGTGTATCCTCTGTTCTGCCCACCTTAGTCCTGGCCACATCCAGTACTGCAAAGACCACTACGCCAACTCCCATTGTGAACTGGGATGTGACAACGCCCGCTGTGGCTGGGATGGTAGTGACTGCTTCACTCAGCAAAGCCCCCTGTGGGCCAAAGGTACTCTGGTACTTCACACCCACATCCCCCTTCAACGCGGAACCTTTTCCAACAGTTCCTTGCTATGGGCTGTCAGTGTCCTCCTCCAGACGTCACTCAAACTGAGAGGTACGGCCCCCCTTGGAGTCAACCAGGATGTGTTTGCTCTGGAACCCCAGAAGCTTGTTGAACTAATGACGTCCACAGTCGACTCCAGTGGGTGAGTGCTAGGGGTGAAATGTTGCCATGACAACTTGAAGTGTTAGAACAGACCTGTCAGAACATGAGTCTTGTGTTTATCATTCAATATCTCAATAAGGATTCAGACTCCAAGTTGTTGAATCTCTCGTCACCAATAGTTATTTAATTGTATTTTTTATATACCACAACTACAGGCTACACAGGATTTAATGACACACAATTACAACAAGGTTAAAAAACACATACTATATTAAAAACATAACCAGAAGACATTCAGCAGCAACAAAACAACACCAACATCCCGCTCATATAACATAAAAACACAAAGCAGAACCGTTGTATGTTTTCTTACTGTTCACGGCTTCATGATTTAGATGATCAACGATGAAAGGCCAAAGTGTTGTTCAAAACTGCTTCGGTCTATTCTGTTAACTTCTAAAACCTCTCTTGTGATGCATAAGGTAATGTCAAATACAATGCGGTTCCTTTCCCACGTACATAGATTACAAAGTTCCATCCATACCAGCATAAGGTACAAAATAAGTGTTTTAAATACATTATAGAAAAACACCTAGAAAGCAATTGTTACACTAGCTTACACATCAAACTAGTGAAATGCTTCAAATCAATTGCAAAAGATAAATGCAGTTGGTCAGATTTAAAGGTGGAGTCAGCGATGCTGGAGAAAGCTTGTAGATATTTGAATGCGATCAAAGCAAAAACACCCCTCCCTTCAATGCCCCAGGGTGCTCCCTCAGAAGCTCCCTCCCAGGATGCATTGCCAAGGCTATGATAGTGTTGTGTGGTGCGGTCTGCCCAACTTTGTTTGTGCTCCAATTTACAGAGCCAGGGCTATGTAGAAACGCCGGATGATTTTGTCAACTCACAAACACACACAACGAACAGCTAGTACAGCGTATTAATCTCACAATCCCTGACACATTTCAAATGCACGTTCAACCCAACGTGAGGTTGTGCTACAGCTGAACCATGACTTGGCGTTTTCCTTTTCCGATTACATACCTACCGTTTCCCTCTCCGTTCCCTCACGCCCCTAGCTCCCTGCTCTTCCTCCAGGTGGACAACAGGCCGTGCTCCCGTCTTCCATCGACCTGCTTCCCCCAGGCCTCGGAGGCAGCCAGTTTCGTACGCGCCGTGATGCTGTTGAGATCGGCGTCATTCCCCTCCCTCCCAGAGCTGAAGGCCATCGTCACTGTGAGGGGTGTCCGC
Organism: Amblyopsis rosae; assembly: GCA_025399935.1. NCBI lineage: Eukaryota > Metazoa > Chordata > Actinopteri > Percopsiformes > Amblyopsidae > Amblyopsis > Amblyopsis rosae. Next base: position 18,119 of record JAODTR010030923.1, on the reverse strand, counting down.
GAGGAAATAGGAGCCAGGGAGGAGGAAAAAGGACGGGAAGTGAAAGGTAGGTCCATGTGTGTGTTGGGTGTGCTTGCACAGAAGGTCACCTGCACGCACACACGTTCAGCTTTGAATTCCGTCCAACCCAAATATTTCCAGCGTCACGCAATTCCTAACTGTTCAAAGGTAGGAACCTCAAATAAAATGTGCCGCTAGCTCACAGTTTGAAATACAACTGCATGAATGTGCACATACTGATATGAATGTGCACGTACTGATAGGGGAGTTGTAGAAAGCATGTTGAGCCAAGGAGCTCTACAGAGCAGTATAATAAGAGTATTCTTCTATGAGTTTCCACTTTGACAAAGCTGCAATGTCCAAAACTAAAGCAAGTGTTTTAATAATGCTGCGTTAAAGGTAAATTAATTATTTGGAACGCTTGTGTTACAACCCGGCTTACCTGAAACTCAAATCAAAACAAAAACACCTCTCCCTACAATGTGATTGCGTGCTCTCTCTCAGGAGCTCCACCCCTATATTGGACAATATTCAATATATATAGTGTGATTACGATCCTATCTACATAGCCAGGGCAGATTATTTTTTTCAGTATGCACAGTAAGATTGTGATGAAATATTTGATGATTTTGACAAAAAGTGTATTATCTTAAAATAGCGTATTATTAAGACAGCCATGGGCTGCCAGTACTGCCAGTACACCATAGCATTGACAATGTGTTGGTTGCACTGTGACACCTCTGTTTAACAAAGGCTCCATTGTCCCTGTGCAGAGGAGCCCCCTCCTGCCTGGCTATTGGCCGTGATCGCCGTGGCAATAGGGCTGGCTCTGCTGCTGACCCTGGTCGTGTTCCTGGTGGTCAGGAGACTGCGGCGGAGGAGCGCACAGAGAGAAGGCGGAGACCGGGTGAGAAACACGTCGACGGTGACCGAGCGCGGCGGCCGCGGCACCAAAGCCTGGAACGGCGCCCACCAGGACCACAGGGTCCGAGCAGCCCGGGACAAAGAGAGGAGCGCTTTGAAGAAGAAGAAGAAAGCCAAAGAGGCGGAGAAGAAGAGGAGAAGGGAGCCGCTGGGCGAGGATGCTATCCGGATGCGGTGGGTTGTTGTGGAAGGCAGAACGAATACAATTATGACAAGCTGCTCCTGCATGTGAATGTTTTTTATTCTTTTATAAGTTATTTGTTAAAGGGGTAGTATTTAGGCATTCAGATATTATATATATATATATATATATATATATATATATATATGATATTTCAACTGGATCAAAACAGAAACACCTCTCCCTTCAATGTCATAGGCTGCTTCCTCAGAAGCTCCGCCCCACACATTGGAATTGTGTTGGCTATAGGATGTTGTTCTTATTCATGGGGCCAGGGCTGTGTAGAAACACCAGATAATTTTTTAGCACACACACAGAACAAGAAACTAGTGGATAAAAAGCTTCCAATCGCTAACCACACATATACACATTCATGCTTGAACATACATTCAGTCCAGATCTACCAGAAGAGGCATGTAAACAATAGTTTACTTTATCATTCGCTTACCTTGGCCTTATCCTGCTAGTTATGCTAAATTCATCTGACATGCAAACGTTTGGGTCAGAGTTTACCAGAGTGAAAACGTTTACCTCTTTTTAAGGATGATGATAATAGACTAATCTTAAAACGGCATATCCATAGCTGCAAAGAACCACTACAGCCTGTATGCCCTCTCTCTCTTCAGACCTCTAAAAAGGGACATGGATGTAGGAAGTGACACAGACTTCACCCAGAGCTCCATGGAGGACATAAATGCCTGTTGCTCCAGGCGTCAGGCAGAAGCCTCCATCTGTGACCACAGGACCCCAGAGAAGAGGCAGTACCGTTCTGGACACTCACAGCCACACAGGCCCATACAACGTAAGGAAGCTCCCCAGTTACACTCTGGGTACTCTCAGGTTAGAGGCATATGTCTATACAGAATAGTGTGTGTGTGTGTGTGTGTGTGTGTGTGTGTGTGTGTGTGTGTGTGTGTGTGTGTGTGAATGGATTTGGATTTAATGGATAATGGATTTTATCCCCTATCATCTACAGAAACAATAGTTTATTTTAAAGAATAAACATTACAGATGGATAATCTAATCTTTGTGGATAAAATATGTATACATTAAACATAAAACAAGACAACAGTAGTTATAGTATATATATATATATATATATATATATAATCATGCCATTTTTGTAATTGTATATACAATCTTAAGCTCCACCAAGAGGATGGGAGCGAACTGCGATCCCACCTCCACTTCTAAGTCCTCCTCAACAGGTAGGTCTGAGTTGTCCTCACGATGTTGCCTGCAATAATAACTTTGATAAGTTTTGAGTTTTATTTAAAGGGATAGTCCAGTTACTATTTTGCATGCATCTTGGGCATGTTGTTCAATGATACAGCACATGCTGGGTATCAAACCTTTTGGGAGACAACCTACCAAACAAGGAGGCTTGATCAGTATATTTAATGGATCTATAAACATGATTTTTGCTTTCATAACCTCGTGTTTGAGATAGATTCAACAGAATTAACTCGGTTAGGATATAAATGTAAAGTAATGTAATTCAGCCGCATGAGCCAACACCTTAGGCCAAAGTGTGCATACGCTGTACTCCTGTGGGGGATGTTTCACGTGGGGCATTACTGCCACCTACTGTCTACATGGTGAATTACCACCACGTACGTACTTTTTAAGGTAAGTCAGTGAGAAAGCGATATTTGCGCATATATCAAATAAAACTTAATTCAGCAGCAACACACCAAGGACCGGAGAATTATATAGTGAATGATTGGCCATTGCCAAACATATTTTGTTGTTAGTTTGCATGTTTGTAACCCTAAACTAAGATGCACATTATATGCTAGACGGCCCCAGTGCAGTGGTGTGGACCAGATGGATCCGTGGTTCTGATCCGAGCGGTCCGCAGCGGGTTGGACAGAGTTGTGCTGGAGCTGCTCAGAGCAGGAGTGCCGGTCAACAACACTGACCATACTGGTATGTGTGCCTCTCATTTAGTTAGTGTTGACGTTAAGTAGTGCTATTCCCTGGCACTCCCTGGCTATCTTAACGGTTACTGATGTTCTGAGCAGATAATTACTCTGTTGGGGCTGTTTGGTGTAACTTAAACCATCTCTTGCGCCCCCTTTTGTGCCCCCTCCTCTCCCACCCTGCATCTTCACCACATCGCTCCTGTCCTCCTATCCAGCACCCCTGTTGTCCGACTCAGAGCAATGTTAATGTGTTCCACAGCCCCCTACTGGCTGTATGGGCACATTACAGTATCCTGCTTTGCACTCCTCCTCTTGTATGGCCTGTGTCTATCATAATCTATTTCCCCCTCTTATCTGTGGCTACTTAAAGTAATTTTCCCAAAACACTTTACGCTTCCCCTTAACCTGGGCTTGACTGTGGTGTGATGTTTGTTCACTGGCTGACTTGCCTCCCTCCATATTCCTCCCCTCTGCTCTGAATGCACTCTGTCTCACCCAGGGAGGTCAGCCCTGCACTGGGCATGCTCAGTAAATCACCTGTCCCTGACTAGGACCCTCATACGCTACGGGGCTGCTGTTGACATTCAAGACAACAAGGTACGCTTCAAATGCCATTTGCTCAACATACACTGATTAAGCAATGAGTTTAGAACGATAGAAAGATGGTGCATTGTACTGTGTTTCAATGGAAGCAAAAATGGAACGCTTCCGGTCTCTTAAGTGGGCGTGTCGCCAACAGCAAAGCAGCGCCCAGACAGCTAAATCAACCACGCATGGCCTGAGTCTGTGTCCCATCCCCCTTTCCCGTCCAATAATCAAATGGTAAATGGAATGCGGAAGTGCCGTCCGTTGGAACCTCTCTCTAAATTAAATGATCTCTGGATTCATTTTGATTATTGTGATGCCTCACAGGGTGAAACTGCACTGTTCCTTTCTGCCCTCCACGGTTGCTATGATACTGCCCGGCTCCTTCTCCTGAATGGGGCCAATCTGGAGCTGCCCGATCGCAGAGGGCGATGTCCAATAGACGTTGCCCGTGAGGGTATGCACCACCAGGTCCTGGAGCTCCTACTGGCTCACAGGGTGCAGAGAGGGCCTGTTCCTTTAGAGCCAACCAATGAGATGCTGTGGGAGGAGAGAGCCCTGATGTACTCCCCATGGGTAGGCTCTCCCGGCTTGCCTGGAAGAAGTGCCTCATTCTCTGGTGTCATCGGGCATCGGGACATAACTCCACCACCGCAAGGGTAAGGATTACATCTGCATGTACTGTATGCACTATTTATAATTTACTACATGCATATTATACTCCCGTCTCTGGTGTGGAGAGTAGCATGTTGTTAGCATGGTTGCATGTTGTTAGCATGTACCATGCTAACAACCATTCTAGCATTACAGTGTGGGTTATAATTAGTAAATACTATATAGCTTTACACATTTTTGTTCAGGGAACACTAGTCTTAATGCTGTTTACTTGACCACTTTTCTTGCAAGGGATTGGTCAATGGGGCGGGTGCAGTACCCCTCCCCCCAGAACTGGCGACCACAGCTTAACCAATCAGCAACAGCGCTGGTTCCCCCGAGAGTTATGGGGCGCTCACCCCGGCCAATTAGCACCTTACAAGAAGTGACCTCAGAAGCTGAAGATGAGGACCGAGAAAGGTTGCAGGAAGTTCCCAGAGCGGCAACGCCTCACTTCCTGTTTCCCCAGCCTGCCCCCAGGCAACGTTCTTTCTCCTGCACCCAGCATTCATTGCAGCGGCGCCCTAGCGCCCCCCAGCCTGAGCCCAATTATGTCATTGTGACACACAAAGCAACAACCAGTGAGCCCATTGAAAGAGTCATCGTTTCCCCACCGACAGATGTTCCCCTCCAATCCACTCCAATCCAGAGGTCCAGCCAGTCAGACCGTCAGCCCACTGTAAATCACACAGACAGTAATAGCAGAGCCGAGCCTCCTGTGGCGGCCTCCACACATTCAGAGCAGAAGCCCAGGTGTGAGAGGCCAAATAACAATACCAACTCTAACCAAACAGCCTTGTAGAAGAGACCAGCAGGGAAGCAAATCATTTTGAATTCGCAACATGTGAAAACATTATAAGAAACCACTGAATGTAGAGGACAGGAGGTTACATTTCAGAAACCAATGCTGGATGGAAGCCTGTTTTCTGTTTTTTCTGAAAGTTTAAGTTGACTTTCCCCCTTGCTTCTTTTGGGTTTGATGTAAATGCTACAGACAGATTTGCCTATTGTATATGGTTAAAGGTTTATATAATAAAAAAGTGCACTGTAATGCTTTGGAGATCTTATTAAATATTACCCTTTGAGCTCTTGGAATATTCATTTTGGTTTATATCTGGATTTTATTTTAAATATTTGTTCCTTAATTTACTAAACATTTAGCAGTCAGATCATTAAGAATTTTCAAATGTTCCAGTTTAGCTAATGTGAAAACCAACAACGGAGAAACAGTTTTTCCATTATTTTATTAATATGCACAAACGAAAAACAAACGAAATGGCCCGCATAGTGGCTTACGGCTTACGGCCAAATCAATCAAACATGTTTTCAAATCAAACATTTCAAACAATGGCACTATATTTTAACACATAAGGAAACCACTGCGTGGTTTTCGTTCAAGCATTCATTACGAATTATTAGGGGCACGATTTAAGACGTGGACATCAATGTTATCTTTTTAATATGGTGCCGGGCCGACGGAATTATTGTTGTATTTGGCAACTTTTGCCTGTAGCATTTGTAAATATTGGTGGAGGGTCCTAATCTCTCACAGAGGCTATTAAAAATAATTAATGATGCCCCCACTGCACTCAAATCAGAGGCTGAACAGAAACATGCAACAATGCTGCGAGAAGATGCAAACAGATGTGTTAATTTAATATGCGGCGCCAAGTATATACCCTTTTTCGTGGACAGAAAACTTGATTTCGTGCATATCATAGGCAACCAACCAGTACATTACGTGATTTACTAATTGACTAAATGCATTTTGTAAGTCACGCTATATTGTGTTAGGACACAACATTTATTTCGTCCACATGATGCAAAGTGCATAGGCCTTTCGTCCACAAAATACAAGCCACGACTGCCAATTCCATGCACGAAAGTATAGCCTATCCTCTCTAATTATATCGTGGACATAATGCAAAAGCACGTTTCTATTTTTCGTGGACAAAAGAAGTTACAGTGATTTGATTTCGTAATAAATGTATGCATTTCGTGCCACAAAATGGATTTGCATGCACACGAAAATGGGTATGTTACACTTGGCGCCCCATAACACCTCTGGTTGTATTTTCATTGTCTTAGTGCAAACTTTTATAACTCAGTCTCAGTTTAACCTCCTTGATGAACCAAGGTCCGCGTTTTAACACAACTAGACCTGCTGCCCATACCTCCACCAAAATTGACGAATGCTATAGGCTAAATTAGCAAAATACACAATACACACACAATAATTCTGTCTACCGGGCACCATTCAAAAAATATACCATTAATGTCCACAGGTCTTAAAGCATGCCCCCTAAAGAATAATTACTGCTGTAAATTACCATATGCATCTAAATCTAAATAGCACCGTAGACTCAGCATGTAGGCTAGGTGTCAGGCGCGTGTTAGCGCGCGCGTGCCATTGCATGCGCATAAAGCGTGCCTTGGCACCTATGGGTGACCAATTTACAATGGAAATTATACAGATGCCTGTCTATCTGAGCAGTGACGTATTTGTATTATCTTGCAACGTGCATTTAACGCGTGCCTCATTGAACCTAAATAAGTATTACTCATTTACTCTACTCATTTGAAACACGATTACCAATAAATATATTGTATGCATGTCATGCTAGTGTTTATTCGGCTTGACCTGCTTATAGTCGTTTAGCAATGTGTAGGCACATTAGTTCTAATCTGTGTAATGTTTAATTTCTCAGACAAAACACTAACCAAATTGTCTCAGGTTGACGTGGGAAAAGGCACTGGGAGCGTTTCTCGTGGGAAAGGGGAGAGACGTTTTATTACCTGTTAGAATTGATACATCATAGATGTGCTGCAGGTTCCCACAGTCTCGTTTGGCCACTGAAATGCATTGTGTCGCGCCTGACCATCCTATGGAACTATATCCTATAATTCAATCCACCAAAATAATATTGCGTAATTGGGAAAGTTTTACGCACACTTCCATTATTATAGGCTATATTGTAATACCCTACTTTTAAATTGATTATATTAAGGGCGACTGCCTTTTGCAGCTACATTTGGCATGGCTTTGATAACGTGGGAAAAGTATTGTATCCATGCAAATCAGTAGCACTTCTTAGATGACACCTCATGTTTTCCATAACAATTGACGCATGCCATTCGCACCTGGCTTGGTGTTGCACGTGTCCGCGGATTAGCCATTCTGCTTCTATTGAATGTACTTAAAACATATTTGATCTATACGTGGTAAATTGTGCCTTTTGTTTTACATAAATAACCCCCCAGTATAAAAAGACAATGCACGTAAAACCCGAATAGGCAACCCTACGCAATATTTGGGCTTGGTTTTACATCCTAATACCCGGGATATTTTATGACTATTACTCAGGAGTGGTGAGTGTCGCTTTTGACTGGAGACCATGGGAGGGGCCAAACTTTACACCCCACCATTGGTCTTTAAAGCTGCTACTGAATCAGAAATTGTACATTGTCTTCACCGAAAACCTACTGGAAGTGTCTTGTTGGACACAATGAAACTGCGTCAAGAGATAGATGATGCGAAAATGAGCAGAAAGGTAGGAGGTTTGTATGATTTTAGGCCTATGTAAAAATTTGCTGTTTGGCCTTGGCCATTGTATTTTTGTTCTACAACACCATATTAGCCTTCTTACCGTCATACATTCTGTTGAATGTCTCCATCTAGCTCATCAAGCCTCAAATAGAGAAACGTCGAAGGGAGAGGATGAACAGAAGCCTGGATGCTCTGATGGCCCTTTTGCTTCAAGGACAAGATAAACAGGTAAGTTCCATCATAATATAAAACCTACATCACAGTGGCAACGTCATTAATAAGGGCTATAATGTTCATATAATATTAACACAATGACGTTCTCATGCAGGGTCAAATACAGCGGAGAGTGGAGAAAGCAGAGATACTGGAACACACAGTACTGTTTTTCCAAAACGCTGCGGACAGGGACAGAAATAACGCCGGAGGCCAACAGCAACACGGCTTCCAAGATGGCTTCTCAACTTGCCTGCAGAGAGCAGCTCAGTTCCTGAGACCACAAGAAGAAGCGCGTCGTCTGTCTTCAACGCTAGAAGCAACCTTCGCCAGTCGCCTAGCGTGTTCTGACTCTGTGGGTGTCAAAGCCACTGCCACAGCCTGTCACTCAGTGCTTCGCCCGAAGTCATCAAAGACACCGTCCATCCCACTGGTGATGGCGAAGCCCAGTCAGACTGCGCAAGCCTCCAGGTCAACAAGTGTGCCTCTCTCAAACCGGGTTCAACCCCAAGACAAATGTGTACGACAGACACAGAGACCAAATCACAGTGAAGTCAGAGTGCAAAGACCAGCGACGACAGAGAGACAGTGCCTAAATCTCCCGACAAGCCACTATGTGTGGAGACCATGGCCTTAAGTGTGTAACATTGGACACAGTCATTTAAATGAATCTATATGATGAACACCCAATATACATTTACCAGACATTCTTTCAAGGATGATTTAAATGTAGGCCTATAGTGTTATGAACACTGGCTTCTGGGGCAGTACATGTATGTTACTGATACAACTGTAGATATTGTAAAATTATTATCTTTATAGCCTACCCTTTGAACATGTGCTGCGGGAGCCTTTATATGCATATTCCTTGTCTTCATGTTATTTGAAACATTTTTGCACATTAATTTATTTTATTTAGCTTTATATATGAGAAAATAAACTAAAAAACGTCAAAGCATGCGTTTCTATTATTGGCGGCACCGGCGCGTGCATGGCTTTAGACTTATGAACGGTGTCAGCTCGTGCTGTGACGCGTGAGGTGATAGAGCCCGCTGCGAGGCTGCTTATTGGGAATGTGTGTAGATCAAAGACATTCAGCGCGGATATGAACCTCTGGAGGGCCTGCCGTTGCGCATTGACAATTACATTTACTTAACAATCCATTAAGCTTCCGATGTATATGCTGTATGCCCTCCCTCAGATGAAACTAGCCTTGATTTTAATAACACAATAAAAGAAACGGACCTATAGCCGTACTATGTTCGTATAGTAAAACCATCATTCACATATGTCTGGGCCTACAGTATTTTTATAGTACTATAGTATTTGCAGTATAGCCAGTTACATATAGGTATAGGTACAATTAATGAGACAGGTTAAACAAAAATTAAAGCTCTTTAGTGATCCCATATACCTAGACCTAAACCATTTTTCCATAGGCTGGGGCCAACAGAATCGCGAGTACATTGTCCCTTGCCTATAAGTGAAACCCATTATAAATAAAAATACAAAAATGTAGTATGCCTAATGCTATTTACTGTTAACATTCACCTTGAGCACCCCAGTGTTAAATAAATAAATAAAATAAAAAATACATTAAAAAGGGAGGGGTGGGGCAGGGGGATTACAATTCCAAACTGATTAGGCCTGAAAGCAATACGTTTTCCATCTGAATGGAGATAATGAGCAATGTTGCGGATCTTATCTTGCTGAACATTATTGACCCATGGGTATCGCCAAAAAGTAAGGCATATTAACGACATTTTATTGAGTGGCTGGAACCTTTTTGTGAACATAAGATAACCCAAAACGTTTGTGTGAGTAATTAGTAGGTAAACCTATAGGCTAACGGTGACCTCCATGTAAGTGGCCAACTGGACCTACAGTGAGAACCGTCTGCCTCGGGCACTTTTTCTTACGATGTTTCAAATCTAACAGGTAGGCCTATAGCCTAATAAAATGCAACGTGTGTGCTACCTTTCCCACGAGAACAGGCTAGGTTAGTTTCAGGGCTAATGTCTTTAAATAAGAAATTGAAAGTTTGCAAGTCGATAGTTGATGCAGGAATAGGCTATATCCAAAAACATATCGCCTAAATGACATGCATGCATAATAAGCCAGCTTCGTAAAATGTTGCATGATTTATTGTATATTATCCTAAAAACGCCATGTAAAATAGGCTACTTTATATATATATATATATATATATATATATATATATATGCGTAATTTCTAACATAAGAAATAGTTGCCATAATATAAATGTAAAAATCATTTTATAATATTTAAAGTGACTTTGCGCTGGCAGCTAATTCTTAACATTATTCTACTTTAGAATATCGTCAACACGTTTAAAGCCTGAAATTCTCTGAAGAAATGCTGCCACACATAACATTAACATTAAGGTGTGAGAGCACAAGGCCTTTTTGGCACCTCTAATTCACACACGTGCCAAGTGGTCTCTGGCTGCATTTTATATGTGTACTATAGTTTTTACAGTTTTAGGAAGAACATATATATCAAATACCTGAAGACTAGGCTACATATTACATTATTCTAAAAATTAAGGAATGGGCCTGATGATGCCAGTGACAAAATACCGCCCCAAAAACTAGGATATGTGCAAATAATTAAGAGCATGCATGCTAGCTATAATTTACATTTAAGCGACCAACATGTACGTGAGAACACGTAACTAATGATGTACTAATTTTCACAGCTATTGGAGATTTGAATAGCCTGACTTTTCCCATGGGAACAAACCCCTGAACAACTTCCCACAGCGCCTGCCTATTCTAGCAAACGTGGCAGCAGTAGTTCCGGACAGGCGGCTGGGGGCTAATGAAGTAGGTGACAAGTTTACAGGCCTTAGGGAAAGGGAAGGGGGCTCAACAATTAACCAAACGTCTTTAACAATCCCCTGAATATACAGAATGTAATAATAATCTGTGCATGGGCAGGAATTTCAAATGCGTATTTTTCTACTTAATGTGTAGAAAAACGCACTGGAAAAAGTGCACAGATTTTTCCGAATAAAAGCTTAAGCGCTGCTTCTACGTTGAGTGTGCGTATCCAAAGCGCAAGCACACATTAGGCTATCACATGGCCTACATGTAACCTATACCTATACATATGTCTATATAGCGATAAGGTAGAAATCAACTATAGATCAAAAATAATCAATGACTCTGGAACTACTTAATAACAGCTATAAGTCGCAAGAAAGACGAGCTCATATAACACCTTAAAAGCATATCAAAGGGCAGCCAAACAATCGGTTGAATTCCTATTGTAAGCCATGGCGCGTGCAGACAAACGTCGGCGCGTGCAGACAAACGTCACTACGAGAGCAGGTTCGCTTTATCAACATCACAAAAGCAAGAAGAGAGACAATATCATATAGGCTAAAATAACCTGCAAAACATTAAGCTATACCGGTAGGCTATGTTTCAGTTAATACATCTGTTTGGTAAAGGTGAATATTTTGTCTGACATATGCTTTCATTTATTATGGTATCCAAGTATCTTTGATCTTGTTGAGACGAAACTAAAAGAAGCTACTGAAATCTATCTGCCCAGATTTCACACCTAAAGCATGTGGGTCAAACACCTCTGCTGTTTATTTAAATCAAAGTAGTCTGTACAAATGCCTAATAAATAGTAAATAAATATACAAAACACATACATAGTGACATCAGGAATGTTTATTTGCAAAAGCAGTATAAAGTTTATAAGTATATATCTGAACGCTCACCATAGGGATAAATTCAGAATAAATTAGTGTGCAAAACAGAGAGTATAAATATTCTAAAAGGTGTACAGGTTATACTGTACTTACATAAAAAAATTGTAATGGCAAATGAATAAAAGTGTCACATTTGACCACAAATATCTCATTGGAATAAAATTATAATTTTAACCTGCAAGGTAACATAACCAAAATGGTTATGTTACCTTGCAGGTTATTTTGTTACACAGAAGATACTCTATTGGCTACATCACAAACAACCCCAACTGGTTAGTTTGTTTCTGATGTGACATAGGCCCAGTAACAGAGCTAATTCAAAATTACTAAATTGACTAATTTAAGACAGAAAACCTCTTCAAACTCACATTACACATGGCCTAGACAATTTACATTATTTACAAGTGTTGGCATTCATGTTGTGTTCAGCAGAAGTTACAGTCAAGTCCAGAGTCTGTATCATAGTCCTGGGATCAGGGCCATGGTCTCCACAGAGATTGGCCGACTGGAAGGTTCTGGAAATTGGTCTCTGATGTGCTGGGTTGTCTCAGCACCCTGACTTCCAGGTGATTCAGTCTCTGGGATTGCTGCACAACCCCTGGAAACCCACGATGAACAGGAACTGACTGAGCACAGCCGCCAGTTCTGAGTTTAGGCCCAGACGGCCTGTGTTTGGACGTGTCTTTAACATGAGGTGTGCAATGGTAGGACTTGCTCTGAGTGCTCTGAGATGGAGCACTGGGAGAAAACCTCTGGAATTTACTTGTGGCTTTGGGACCTCCAGAGCCAGGATGGGTGAAGTGGGTGGCAGCATTCAGTGCCACCTCTAGCTCTTTCCCTCGAGGTCCCAAGAAGTGAGAGGCTCTCTGCAGGCAAGTGGAGAATCCATCTTGGAAGGACTGCTGGCGGCCTCTGCTCCTGTCCTCCCCAGTGGTGGTCTGTAAGAAGAGGACTGTTTGCTCCAGTATGTCAGCTTTCTCCACCCTGCGTTGAATCAAATCCTGTAGGAAAATGTCACAGAGTTAACAACCAATGGCATTTGCTGCCTATAAGGCCCATCCATGAATACCAGGACTGTCTTGTTCCAGTGGTGGTAGCCTACCTGGTGAATCTGCTGGTCTATACAGCACAAAGGCCCTTCGTGGGGCCCTTGGCAGCTTGGCAGTTCAGCCCTTGAGGACCAAGGTCCACAAAAGACAAAGGTCCCCAGGGCACTTGCCTGGTGTGCCTGGTAATTTCTAAGGCCTATTTTTGTACTTTCAACTGTTGTTGAAATAGGTTTGCAAGTTACGTTTAAGCGTTTGCAGGTTACTTTTAAGCATAGAATGCAACATAATGAATAGGCACACCTTGTGTTTAATTGTTTTTACCGTCTGTTGTGTTTCCTGTAGCAACATGGTCCTCAGACGCTCCAGACTACAGTTTATTCTCTCCCGCCGACGTCTCTCCAGCTGAGACTTGACGAGCTAGAAAGGCAGAGGAGATGGTGCATGGGTAGCCTACTCAGCGCATTAAAGTATGTCTTAGAAGAGCAACATAAGTCCGACCAAAACGTTTTTTTGCGAATTGCCATCATCATTATATTACAAATCGTGTAAGAATGATATTAACCTACCTTTCTATCGTTTATTCCATTATCTTCCAATAGCAATTCCATCGTAGTAATGTCTTCTGCAGTGTTTCTCCAGTTTATCCAGTTTTCTCAAAATCATTTCAATTTAAACTCCTTCTATCTATATGACACGCCCAGAGTCTCAAAAGCCTCCTCCGACGATCTCATAACAGGTAGGCCACGCCCCGAGGAATACAGAGCAACTTGTGGATGGCAATTACGCGCGCATTTTATGCACTGCTCAGAAATACTATTTTGCATTTCTAGAATTGTAGACTTTTTGTCTAATCCAAAATGAATAGAATATTAATAAAAGCGCCAATACATGTTTTTCACATAGTTTTGTATGTCTATGTTGGTGCATCATCGCGAATTGCTCATTACATTACGATGAACTTGATTTGTGTTTGTTTCATAAAAGCTAGGCCACCATTTCCTACATATACAGTCAAGTGGCATGTGTAGGTGTGTAAAAAAAACATGTTTTTTGACCGTTTTCTTCCCTGGTCGATGTTAAGACAGGTTATTGGGCCAATTAAACGTTGTAGCAAACATTTCAGCCGTTTCAGGAGGTGGTAGCCCATATCAGTGAATTATGTAGAGGTAGAATATGTTACAACGCCTTTTTTTAAATAGTTGTTACATAACCTATTGAAAACACTTTTTTGTGGCTTTAAAAAAAATCCTGGGGAGCATGCCCCTATCCCCTAGAGACAGCCACCCGTGAATCTCTAATGACGACGTCCCTGGTTTCTGTGCTACAGGGTGTGGGTGTGGGGGTGGGGCATTTCAGACGCGTGTGAAGGGACGATATGTTTGCATCTGTTACATTTGTTAGTAGGTAACACGCGATAGCGAGAGAAGGCAAGTTAGCATTTGCCTGGTTGTGACACCCGAGCGCTTAGAATTACAATGGACCATACGCGTGGCATTTATGAGCAGCACCCCTTTGGCATTTGGCGCACAGTTGGAAACGACCTTGCGTGCTTTGAAGCTCAGGCACGGCGACCGTGGGAAGGTCTCATAAACCAGTATCCCTGACACACACAACATAAACCAAAAGTAATTTAAAAGTTTTTAATTTGGCATCAAATGCATGGATTAGTCAGCTAAATCAATTGTGAACGCCCTTGGGACACATGAACATTTAGAAAAGCACAGGTTAAATCTGCTGCTACAGCTCACATTGGTTCTGATGCAGAAAGCATTTAGAATTTGAATCCTTAATGTTTAGGCTATAGTATTGATTAATAGTTCAATGACACAAATGGTCAAACAGGATTAAGGATAATATGTTGATAGTATTGATTACATGACTAAACTGTTTGACATTTAAACTGTAACCATTAGGCACATTATTTCCAGGTCAAGCCTGAAAAATTAGACATCTTATGTCAGTCATGATTTAAAAATGGACCATACAAATATGTGAATACAGTCTTTATTGTAAAAGAGGTAGAGAGAATACAGGTATTTCACTGTACAGAAAAAAAAGACAGCACTGTGGATATACTCATTCAACCAATTAATATGGACACAGACACGCCTCATCCTTAATAGAGACACAAGCCCAGTAGAACAACAAAAAAACAAATAAAATACAAGAGAAACTAACTCACAATGTCTTTGGATTTTCTCTATTATCCACTCATACACTAAATGCATTCTCTCTGAGCTTTTGTGTAAAATGAACTAATAGAACTAATAATAAAACAATAATAATAATAATAATAATAGTCTCATAAAAATTATAACACAGTATTTCCCCATGGGCCCTCAGCTTTCCCACCACACATTGCAGTAACCTAATAGTGAAAACAAACCTTACAACCCCCAATATTAAAAACACATGCATGCACGTTAGCGACACACACACACACACACACTCCCGCACTCAGCTCATCATATAAAAGATAATAACAGACAGAATTCAACAGTAATAAAAGAAAGACATTTAAAAACAATAAACGCATAACTGCAGCCAAGTGGTAGGAGTAAAATCATTCGGTTTGTCTTTTGCTGTCGTCAATGGCCTCAGTTGGTGGGTGCGGCCATCAGTCAGAGTCGTCTGAGTGGTCGGTCCGAGGTGACGTAGCAGAGGGAGGTGTGTTTCGGCCTTGCCAGTTCCCGTTTGTCTGCACAATGGAGACAGAGTTCAATGTTATGTGGCAAACAATATTGGCAGGATAGTCTAGTGGTAATGGAGGGTGACAGTTCAGTCAGTTTGATCCCAAACCAACCCGGCCTACCTCCAAGAATCCTTGAGCAAGAGGCCTAACTGAGCCTTAAACGCATTCTCGAGAACTATTGCTAAATTTGAGCTGAAATCAAAACAGTATTCTTCCGCGCCACCCCACACATCGAAACGCACTGTGAAGCAAAGCGTAGTACTACGGCTCTGTTGTGAGCTAGTTTGTTTATGTTCCTATTTACACAGCCAGTGCTGTGTATAAGTATCAGATTACTATTTCCACATGCACAGAGAACCGTAAAATAGTGAAATGCAGAGATATTTTGTGTATTTGACAAAATGTGTATTAGCTTACCATTCCCTTGCAATAGCTGATGCTAAATAACCTGAGTGTAATATTAAAGATCACTGTTGTCTACAGCACTGTACTTCTCTCCTAGGGCCACAACTCAGACTAGAACCACTATAAAGAAACATTTTCCAAACACCAAACCTAATTATCATTACCTAACCTAAAAAATAGAAACAGGCATGACCCTGAATTACATTTTCATGCTCTATTAAGTTCAGGACTTTGACAAAGGTTCAGTCAATCTTGCCTGATTGTAGCCACCACTTGTCCAAGGAGTTCAAATACTCCCTTTTGGCCGCAGATACAATTTGCCAAGGACCAACAGACTTATTCTCATTCGTTCCTGCTGCAATTGGCTTTTTACAATAACATGATAGTCTGTCTATTTCTCATGTGGCTACTACTAGCTGTAATACAAATTGCCCTTGGGGATAATAAAGACAACCTTGAACTTGAACCTTGATACTTTACTACATTTATATAAAACCGGTGCCAAAATTATCTGGACAAGCTGACATTTGTTTAACATTATGAAGGAGATGAAGACAAAGTGCTGAAGCTGCTGCCCCCGCGACCCGACTCCGGATAAGCGGGAGAAGATGGATGGATGGATGAAGACAAAGTGCAATGAAAAGATGTAGTCTGTACCTGTCCTCCCATTTGGTAGGCAGGCTGCTCGCCATTCATTGGCGGAACGCCGAGAAACAGGTCTGCTGATCCAGACAGAGAGAACGATCCTGATCCTATGCAGAACAAGTAGTAAGTAATGCTGTTAGATGTGATGGCTGTAAGCTTCATTTGTAAACAAAACAATGATTTGTCTATTCGTACCTGTGGAGTTAGGGGTGTGAGGCGAGTCCTCGTTCTGTGTGGCCCCCAAGGCGGTCTTCATGGCATAGATATTAGCTTCCTCTTGGAATTTGCCAATGTTCTTCTTGTAGCGAATTCTTTTATTGCCAAACCAGTTAGACACCTGGCGGTGAGGAATGAAAACAATACTTTGTTTAGATTCACATCTGCAACCTGCACTATTATCTCCAAGCCTACATGTAAGTATGTATAGTTCCTAGGGCTGCATGATTAATTGAACATTGTACCTTGATTACGAATAATGAAAGATTTGTTTAGCTTTTGTTTGAGTTTGTACACCATAGAACTAGAAATATAAATAATAATACTACATGTGGTAGTATTCAGCAGCTTTTGTAAAAACTTACTATCTGTAAAAGCATTGTTGGGGAAATACCATTTATTCTTTTTATTCAGTTATTATTTTTTATTTTCATGTCACATATTATGTTAAGATCATGTCACAATTTTAATACAGAGACCATTGCTTAGCAACACCAGACGACCTTGCAGATGGTCTCTGGACGAAGGTACCTTAGAAGGTTCTGTTCTCAAATAGATAACATGCCACTGCCCCGTTTTAGGACAGTCAGCCATATACATGCTATGATTTCGGTTGATACTAACGGTGATTACGTTGATACGGTGGTTACAGCAGCGTTTCTCAGTAGATGCTGCTCGTTTATTGATGTGTCTGGGATTGTTACTAGTGTCTGTGTCCGGGCGAATAGGCTTATCTGTAAAACCTGTACTCCTATTTATGTCACGCTTGATTGAACTGGATAAAAAAAATATATATATACGAAAATTACAATGGTGAGATGTTCTGAATTCCGGTTTTGATTACTTTTCTGTTAATCGTCCAACCCTAATAGTTACAATCAGTTTTTGATGACACTTCCATCATAGTTTCAGCATTTGACAAATCCCACAGAAAAGGAGAGACTCCCATGTATGAATGACTCACAAACACCTTGCAAGACAAATAGAAGAACCAAAATAGGGCTGGATGATATGTTTATATCACAATATATTTAATAATTTGGTGCGATACGGTATTATTATGAACAATAAAAGCCTCAGAATATCTGCTAAGAACACCCACAACGGGGTACTTAAAAACTTCTGAAAAATGCATTTGCCAAGTCTATGAAACTCCTATGAAACTATCATATATTTTAGAAATTAAAAACATACAAATGAATGTTCACCTTTTAGCAAGTGTCCGTAACATTCCGGTGTGCATGTGACTAGCACTGTGGTTCCATGAATTAGACGTTCCACAGAAGACATTACAGACTGTGTAAAATTATTTGGCACCTGAAAACAGCCCATACTGCT
>JAODTR010030912.1:0-21856 GCA_025399935.1 Amblyopsis rosae | reverse complement strand
AAATAAATGTATGTAAAAATAATTAAATAAATAAATGTAGAAATGCACAAATAAATAAATAAATACAAGTAAAAATATAGAAATAGCCTATTTTAATACAAAAATGTAATTTTTTTCAATTATTTTTATATTTATTTAATTATTTATACATTTCTTTATTTATTTATACTTATTTTTTATTATGGCAGTCCTGGTCCTCCATACAGTTTTGAATCTTAATAAAATATGGTTTTCATAGGACATAAGGCCTATACAAATGTTGAAAACCAAAATCCAAAACACGTTTGTTTATGGGCTCTTGCTGCCTGCACTGGCTCCGCATGCATGGCTCTATACAATCTATGAGCTAATTGTATTGTTTCATTTTTATCAACTAAATAATCGGCCAAAATGTATTTTTCATATATGATTCCGATAATGAAAATATGCCCAATAACACACAATAATTCGTCTGATCGATAATAATAATTATCGTGCATCCCTAATTTGATTAACTTTAAAGATGTGAAATTAATGCAGTATAGTGGTACACTATTAGTTAAATAGATACTTTGTGACATACTGTATCATTATATTATTATTTTATGCACAGCATAAATTTACATGTGTTCTGAACTTGCACGCATTATATAATAGTTTTTCTCTTCAGTTATAGAGACACTTCATAGTTTGTGTCTGGAATTGCCCTTTCAATCCAGCATTACATGCTGGATTGCATGTAATGCATTTACATTTAATACCCCTCAGATTTATGTCTCCTCTGCTCCCACTAAAGGGCTGTATAGGTTCCAACTCTCCCTCCACCACCTGTGTTTTAAATAGCTGGCTGAAACGTGTTGTTCCAAATGCCTCAATACAATCAAGGAGTGTACATCTAACAGGAAATAAGTCACCAACCTTATGTTTCAAGCTGAATCCGAGTCATATTAGGAAGCATGTGCACATTTACATGTCCCATGCATTGTCCAGTATGGCCATAAAATACACACGTACAATACACACAGCAAACCATTGAATACGATGTGAATGCTGTTAAACCAATGAACATAAATTAACATAATGGCTGTCTTATCTGTCAAGCTGAAATGAGTGTTTTGATTCAGTCAGGAGGGACGGATCTACTTCTAATCAGAAAGAGGAGACTCTCGGTTTTACAGCTTTTCTAATGTTAAAAGGAACATAGACAGCCTAGCCATATATATATTATTTATATTAATAATGAATTATGAATTTATCTCTGCAGTCCAACATTTACATAATCCCTATCACCAGTGTGTTATGTTTTATGCGTGTTCTAAAATTCCAACTGGGCCCTGTTTAAAAAGTGAAAACATTCTTGGCAACTAATACACTATACTGTATAATTACTGTATGCCTATATACAGTACACTAAATAGGAAATACATTATATCAGGTCATATGTTGTGAAAACCAATGAATGGGGACCACTTATAGTATAGTAGAGTATAGTTTGCTTGAAATGCTTGTGGTGTTTGCTGGAAAGAAGAGGTGAAAAGCCTGCAACGGCCCACCACGCCCCATTTCTCTCTCTCAACGCATGCATATCCTTTCTCACTCTGTCTCTCTCATGTCAACCTTTTCAAAAAGCATTTATATTCTCACACTAGGCTGTAGGGCCATGTTGTCATGATGTTGCTATGCTACCTGAATGTCAAGCAGAATGTCAGTGGGAATTTACAATGGAGGTGTCTTCTTATGTCCGACTAGCTTGCAGAGGACATAAGATAGATGTGGATCATGTGGATAAATCAGTGGAGGTCACCAGATAAAAAAAAAAGCAGATGCTAAAAATATGCCTTTCATAAGAGTTCCGTTATTTATTTTGCTCATTCAATTTCTGATTTCCTGAAGTCCTTGCCCCGGTCCTGTGATGGGTCTAAGCTCCTTGTCCTACAAGCCCGACATGGCTACTAGAATGTGCCTGACCATTAGCTGTTTAATTTGGATTCATTGAAAAATAGCCATAACCCACGGCCATTATAGTTATTATAGTTTGTCAAAATGGCTCACCGTGAAGCCTCCTAGAGCCCCCACACGCTAACCCCTTCCCACCTACGACTCTTTTCTCCCCAGCCACCTCCCCCATATGCCCCTTCTGTTCACCCAGCCCAGCTCCATCATTTCCCATTCTCGCTTGTAAAAGCGGAGCGGATTAGAATTTAGCCATGGACAAGATAGATCAAGATGGAGGGCTATGAGGATGCAGCCATGGCTAGATGTTTAGAAAGAGTTACCCACACAGATGACCAAAACAGAAAAAGTGCTATACTGAATGATATTATGGTAGATTAGAACATCATTTGAGTATCCTTGGAACGACACAATTGTATCCTTTTGGCAACAAGGGGAGTGATTATGAACAAAAAGGGTTCTAGACATTTGTGCATACATTCAACAACCTGCCTTGAATGTGCATTGAAAGAGAACAAATGCTTTTGTTGATTTCTACAGTATGCATAATACTTCATATGCTAGATGTACTGTATATACTGTATACTGTAACATTACTGTATGCCTTTAAGTATTGTATAACATAAATTCATCTTAATATATGCATTGATCATGTTACAGTCAATTCAAGGAAGTATGGATTAGTATAGAGGGCACATAGTTTATGTCAGACAGCACAAATAGGCTGGTGCATTACTGGCCATATAGACACAAATAGGATAGAAAGGTGCTAATGGTAGAATGTTCTGACAGTTTGAATGACTGTGAGCAATATTGGAAGGGGTTGACTGAAAAGCATATGATGGAGTGGGGAGATGATGTGCTGTAGCGTAGAGTACAAGAGGAAAGAAGGAGAAAGAAGATGACTGCACTGGATGTGGAAACAACTAAGAAGAAGGATAGGAAGAATAGACATGCTAAATATTTACAGATAGCCTAGGCCCTATAAAAAAGTCCCTGCTTGTATGCAAATATGTTTAGATATAAATATGAATATATGTAATTTAGTAGATTATTTTTTCCAAAGTAACAGAGTATTATTCATTTAGAGTATTAAGGAGCAGTTAAGACATCTTGCGCAAGCATGCTTACAGGTAAACTTGGATTGTTGCGGATAGAACCCTCAAACATTTGGGTTGGGGACAACAACATCCACTAGACTATCCTGTCCCCTTTGAATGTTTTGTAATATAAATAGTAATATACTGTAATGCCTGGAATGAACAGAGCTTTTTGTTAAACCTATTCAGAACCCCACTTTTCACGATTGTGCTTCAAGTTACACTAATGTCTGCTTGTTTACTGCTTGGTTTGATATTCTTTAAATTGAAGGAATAGAAGCACAGATCGAAGAATGATTTCCCTGCTTTCATCTCAAATTAGTTATGAACTTCATGGAAAACATTAGTACATTTGTTCTTCCATCGTGTCTCATATTTTATTTTGTTGGCTGTATGTGTGGGGGGTGCTTTTGTTTTCATATTGCATTAAGGAGTGCAATCCCATTTTCTCTGCCGCTGTGCCGCATTATGGTTGGACCAGCTAATAGATTTGTTAGCTTGTTGAGTAGCATGCTACACTCACTAATGCTTTCAATTCTGTCATTAACTTGATTTGCTGGGCGAATATATTGGAGAGAAGACGATACATATACTGTATGAATGCACGCATGCCCATATTAAATGTAATTATGCCATTTGATAAGTTATTAGCTAATGTAGTTTGGAAATATAAAATGGGAACATCTCAAAACACTGACAATTGTGTCGTAATTGATTTAATTTAATTTAATTTAGTGAAAGGAACATGATGTTACCACTAACAGAGTAAGAAAGTCACTGTCAAGGGCAGCTCTGGTACAAAAATACGTTTTTTTTACTGCTTGGTTCCATGGTTTTATTAAGCCCAATACAGTCTCATTATTTTTTAAAGATTACATTTTATGATTTTTTTTTGTTTACTAGATTGCCTATAAAAGATGGAGCTGGAAAAGAAATGTCTTATGCAATATTTGAACCTAATTCAAATGACTTGTCAAGGTCACATCATGCTGTATCGTCATCCTTCTCTATCTGTGAAGGAGCCTTTCTGTGATTGAAATCCAGTGACGTGCGGTCTGGGCAGGCAGGGTACTGCCTATCCTGGGATAATGTGACTTTGAAAGAAATCTAAATGTTATTTATTACAAATAAATGTTTTTATCTGATGGGATTATTCATATGTCAGATGTAATATACTTCTTCTTACAACAAATAAAGCACAACAAATTTTAGACTTTGTTGATTTAAAGTTTGTAATGTGTACTGCAGATTTATTGTGACGTAGGTCATAAACATTGTTATTATTGGCTCAAACCACTCTCACTCTCTAAAGTTTGCAGGCTCTGCTCAGCTCTTTGTGAGGAGCTGAATTAAGTTATGACTGGCCTCCCTCGTTCACAAACCATTATTGATGGTTGGCGCACGTGTAGTCCCTGTTACTATGCTTGCAAGCATGAAATTATTTGGCAGGGTAAACTACCCTGGTCCTCTGATCAGGCCGATGGGTCAGACTCTGCTTGTTGGGGGCGTGGTTATGCCGCTCCCTGTCAATCAAAATAGTCAGCTCCCACTACGAAAGGAACTTTTATTGGCACAAAATTCAATGTCTATATTTAACCCATCCCTCAAGGGAGCAGTGGGCAGCCGCCGTGCAGCGACAATCGCCTCAATAGCCTGCAGCTGATTTGAACAACAAGACTGAGGACTTTCTCTGCTTTGAATCACATCAAGACGTAGGCTAATCAGATGGAGCAGTGGGCCTACAGTAGACTGGCATTATTGGCCCCGGCCTTTTTTGAAAAGGACAGACTTCACAAACTCATTCAACAAGGGGGAATTCATATTCGTTCAAAATGATAAATAAATAATTACATTATTTATTTAAATAAATGTGTCTTCAAATAAAGAATTTACAAATCTTTATTTGACTATTTTGTACAGTTTTTACATAAAAATGTGCTGCTATAGTCATATAGCCTGCCTTTTTTCTATTGCGCAGACATCAGGGGTTTGTGTGTATATATATATATCCAGTATGTACGTAACCTTTATCTCACTCGCTCTCTCTTGCTCGCTCGCTCTCTCTCTTGCTCTCTCATTTGTTAAAAACAAATCAGTAGTAGTACTACTACACAAGAGAGGGTAACCAACTGTTGTTTTCATGTTATGGTTGTAGCCTGTACTAACCTGAGCGCTTCAACCTGTGTGCCACTACCCGCCCCTATTCATCCTAGAGAGCCAGTCGTCAACGCTGCTTACCCTGACTAAGACGGCACCACACGGCATTACTCAAAACAACTCCTTTCGGGAGAGATGGGGTAGAGGTAGGGGAAAAAACAACAGAGACACAGCAAAGCACCAACGTGAGTAAGATTGAGAAATGTGTGCTCAGCTAACCACCGAGCATGTCCTACATGAGAAGATATGCAGCTATGAAGCCGCCACGGTCAGTAGCCAGAAAGAAGCCATCTTTACCATGGCAGGTACTCGCTGAAGGATGAACAGATGATGTGGGTTTTTCATCCAACTGTTTCATCTAAAAATGTATGTCAGGGTGGCTAGTAAACACGCCTCAATGGTGTCACTAGCGATTATCAACTGACAAGCTCAAGGGCTGTCACCCAAAATGCCATTTTGCCCTGCGTTACCCAGAAACTCACTGGAGAAAGGACAGCTGTCTTTAATCTATCTGGATGTGGGCCAAGTCACTTTGCATGTGTTTGTGTGCAGACTGATAAAGCTCACCACTAAGTACATTTTGGCTTAGGGTTATGCAGGCCTTGTTGTAAACACCTGTTTTTTTGGGTAAATACATTTGAACTTGTTCCAGTAATGTTGTTTTTAAAAGTTTTTCCTTCTCACTGTATACTTTGCTTTGCTTAAAGCTACGGCATTCATATTTTGCATTTCTTGATTTCAGAAGGATAGAAAGTCAGGCTAAGTCCAGTCTCCTTGTGTGCGAGGTTTACATACAGTATGTTGAGCTGGGAGACCCAAACACATTCAAATAACTGTATTAGGACCAAATAACGCAATGATGGTGAAGTAATGTAATGACACAGAAGCAACCAAATGATGCAGAGGTAATCCACGAATGCAATGCAACAACACAGACATAATATCACAATGACACAGAAGTAGCAAAACAATATGAAAGACACAATGGCACAGAGGTAACAAAATGATACAGTGGAAATTCAATACTAGAGTTTGCTGAAATAAGCATACTTAAAGCATTGACAGGTAAACCCAATGACACAGTGATAGCACATAAGCTCACACAGAGGTGATACAGGGAAAGGGAATACATACAGGGACACGATAGTGGTCAATGATGCAAGTGGTACTGTGAAGCAGCCCATGCGACATGAACAAACCAGTACGGTTTGTGATCAGTGCACATTATTCAGCTGCACTGTGTGTGTGTGCTGGCCAGACACCAGTAACATGGAGCCAATGATTTATTTTATGTTTCCTTCCCGCACTGACAATAACACAGCAGCTCCTCTCACATGCCACTCAACCTACAGCCTGGCAGGAGCCCATGAAGGTCACACTGTGAGTGTGTGTGTGTGTGTGTGTGTACATGCATTACAACTGCAAAAATGTGTTACAATTGTGTGTGTGCCTGCATGTGGTTTGGTTGGTCTTACACACATACACACACACACACAAATGCACACGTGCTTACACACACACTCAGACACACATTCTCCATAAAAATGTAAGTTAAATGGGTAAAGTATGGAGCCTCTCCTCTCACCTGTCACCTCTCATTAGACTGTTGCATAGCGACCTTGTTTGTCTTTCCTCTTCATGTGTGTGTGTGTGTGTTCTTGGGCTGGGGCGGCCTCATCCCTAATGATGTGTCTGTGAAATCGGGCCGGAGCCTAGCGCCGGCTCTCATTACGACCCTCCAAATTCATTTGCCACGTTGAGTTGTGCCCGTTCATGCATGCGGGGCACGCTAGCCTGCCCATGTCTGCTCTTGTACCCGCTGTTAGTTTGACACGGGTAAACATAGAATTACATGTGTAAACTCTGTCTTATGATTTCCAGCATACTATTTCTTGCCTGTGTACATTGGGTTATCATCTGGATGTTTTGATGAAAAGTGCTCTTTTTATTTAGTCCAATATAAACTAGTGTTGGTTGTATTTTGGAATTTGAGCATTTTATTGTAGCAACAACAGTTTTTCAGAGAAGGTCGTCAAAACTAACCTAAAGACTGACTGATTGTGGATTTAAGATACAGTGGTCAGCACTTTGTGCTAAAGGAGTGAATAAGTGTGTAAAGAGAAGAGAGCTATGACCTTGTCGGTGGGGGATGGGAGTGACATACAGCTGCATCAACCATCTTGTCTTGTGACCTTGACAGTAATAGAAGAAAGAGACTACTGATAGTATGCAGCTTGCCATGGCCTAAAACAGCTTGTTTACATGGCACTTTAATTATCTGACCACAGCCACACCAATGACAGATATAGATATTTATTGTTATTGAAACATGTATTGCAACTCATGCATGATGTCCAGCTTTACTATATGTGGCGATAATGCAGGAGAAACACCAAATATGTTTGGCTTTAGTAGAACACAGAATAAATGAGCTATTAATGTACAAAAAAGTATGTTGATACATGCACATTTTATTTGATTACATTTGATTGTATACAGACTAATAGCAAAAGTAATGGAATTGTGTTGGTTCTTGTATTAGTGTTATGCTCACAGTTTGGCTGCTCCCTGAAATTCTGACATTAAAGTTTCCAAGATGTTCCAAGATTGCCTAAATGTGCATTTGGGTTGTCGACATATACAGTAACAGCGATACAAATGGACAGTCCAGGAACAGAAGAAACACAAGGGTATAGGGAGACTCATCAGGAAAAACATGGACAACGTCAATGAGTGGCAGGTGAAAACAATGAACAAGGTCAACTAGACGAACAGAAGCAGGTGCAACCAATGATACAAACAACTCAGATAACCATGAAGTAACACATGGGGTGGAAACAGTAGTGCGTTTACATGGACCGTATTATTCCGATTGGAATCTGGATAAAATCCCAACCCGAAAGAAAATGCTCCATATAAACACCACGATCAGAAGAGAAACGGCCAACCCGATATAACATTCATTCCAAAGCAGAGATAGTATAACCCATTCCATGACCCGATTGAAAGCATAATTCTGCCATGTAAATGGTTAAACCCGTTTACTTCCTGGTTGCGTTCTAATGCATCACGTTTTGTGTGATGCCGGTAAACTATTCTGCACAGCGTAGCCATTTCTCCACCAGTCACACAAATAGCCTCACTCTCAGAAGTACACCGAAGCTAGAAGCTAGCCGGATTTAGCGATTTGCTAGCGGGACACCATACATTATGTTCATGTTTAACATCTATTCCGATAAATTGTGGCGGCGCATGTAAACAGCAGACCCGATTAGGTGACCCCATGTAAACACTAAACAGGTAAACCAAAATCGTCAATCGGAAAGATTCCATTCGGAAAGACAAAAAAGTGTACATGTAAACCCAGATAGTGAACCAAGGAACAGAGGTAGAGACAGAGACAGGACAACAAAATAAGTCCCAAGCAAGGAACAGACATACAAACCAGTAATAATACAAAGTAATACTGTAACAGGAGTCTTGCCGTGCATCTTGTTTGTGAATGTGTGTGTCTGAGGAATTAGTGAGTGGAAGTCGGCTTCACTTTTATCAGATGACTGCTGTGGATTAGAGATGGCCCTGCTGCTGTGAGGATTTGGATTGGAGTTGCTATCCAGAGGCACGTCTCTGGCTAATATGCTATCACTTATCTAGAAGGTGGCCAGAATAAGGGTGGTCAGCGATGATCTTTAATGAAGTGAGGATGGACTGAAAATCTAGACTGCTATTTTCTATGGCAGGTGATTGGTTTCTGACCATGGATGATGATGGAAATAGTACCCAGCATTCTGAAAGACTGAACTCTACCAGTGTAGAGAGTTTCAGGTTGACCTGGCTGCACCACAAAGCCAGGTGCTTAAGTCATCCCCATCGATCAGTTGCCGTCCAATTCGGTTGCAATTCCAGTAATCCTCAAATGTCACAAGAGGAATCCTTAATTTCCGTATACAATTACACAACAGACAAATGCAGTTGTGTATTTATTTATTTGTGTTTATGTTAGTTGAATCATTACTTTGGTTTTTGGATTGAAGCATTCTATAAAGAATCTTATGTATCAATGCTGGGACGGGACAGAAAAGAAAGTCAGTGGGAGTGGGCGGGACCAGGAATCATAATAACACTATGACGCACAACTTTATACACAAACATTTTTATATTAATAAACTATATTATTTCATTTTGAACTAAATTCTTTAGTTGCCCTTGTCTACTTATGCTCTCCTGTTTGCTTTGGTGTGCTTTGGTGAAAATAACAAACAATATATTGTCATCTTAACATTTTTTCTACAACTATGGCTGTGATCTGTAGATTACTGTTTTTATTTATTTTATATTTTTTCTAACTGACAGACTCTGGTCAAAAAACACAACATGGGAGTGGGGGAAAATGGGCGTCAATTATTTTGAATTGCATGGGACGGGATTTCTTCCCAATTCTTTCATGGGTTTGGGATGGGACTGGATTCTTTTTTTTTTTTTTTTGTAGGAGTGGGATGGGAGACCCTTTATCGCTGACTATACCTTTAAATTGTAATGCCTCATGATCCCCGTCCTGTTCTGTCATGCTGGTGTTTACCTTGGCCCGTGTTCCTAGCACTCCCTGCCCTGTGTGCCCAGTTGCATTAATTCCACCTGTGTCCAGTTAATCTTGTCTGATGTGCTGCACCTATTCCTCGATGTTGTGGTCCAATGGTCCTGTCTTCCTGCATATAAACCCATGTGTGTCTGTTGTCTATGTCAGTTATTCAATGTGTACATGTACTTTTAACCTTTTTTGCCCTGTTGCCCTGCCACTCTGAGCGACACATAAATCACATAAAACGAATGCCAAATGTTTCATCACTGTTCATAATACATCTAAATAGAAATGAGTTTGAGCGGATATTTAAAAAGCTCTCTGTTTCTATGTCACTTGTTGAGCGAGGCGTAAGTAATATCCTACAGTATTATCTTAAGAGCCCCCTTGCAGCTCCCTGAGGCCCCTTTGTGGGTGTGTCCCCCCCTGTTGAGAACCACTGGTCTAGAGTGTGTGTGTGTGTGTGTGTGTGTGGGGCGTGCAAGCAGATGGCATTATTATGACATCAGCCCACTGTGGTGTTGTGTTCTCCAGGTCTTAAAGCAGGAGGGAGACATTACAAAGAGGCATTAGGCGACTGCGTCCATTAGTTAAAGGGCCACGCACCGATTTGTGTCTTGAATTACCAGGGTGGTTGCTGCCAGCGAATACAGAGGTAGCAGCCAAAATGTGCTAGCATATGTGGCTGGCATATTGCTTTACCCCTCCCATACAGCCCCCCACACATTTACAGTTGTGTGTTGTAAGTTGGTCCTGACACTTGGGCACCTGTAGGTGTGCTATAACAACTGAGTGTACCTTAAAGGGGAAATTGGACATTCTTGTTGCCCGTAGAGAAACAGTGCTGCTTTGGTTTCATACATGGAGGATGGAAGCAACCCCTGCCTCACCTGAACATATGGGAATGTGCCCAACCCCTCCCTCACCTGACAATTCCCCCACCCTGCCTGATATTCCTCCAGTTGCTAATCTGAGCAACTGTTGTGTTTTTGGGGGCACTATGAACACAGGACAAAATCTTGCATTGCCTTTTTAAGAACAGAAGAAACACAGGTTTAAAACATTTGGCTACAGTTAGTGGAGAGGTTTGTATGTTCCTATGTTTCTGAGGGCTGTGTTGTCTGGACCCTTGTGCTCCTGGTAGGGTCTACAAGGTGGTCGCAGGGGAGGGGCCAGGCAAAGAATGGTTCCGAAGACCCTTATGGAAAATCATTCGTTACCCTGCCCGGAGGAAGCCCGGGGCCCCCGTCTGGAGCCAGGCCCAGAGCGAGGGCTCGTTGGCGAGCACCTGGTGGCTGGGTTTGCCACGGAGCCCAGCCGGGCATAGCTCGAAGAAGCAACGTGGATAGGGAATGGACTTTATTCTACTCTGGAGTGACCCAGGGTGTGAGGCGCCGGGCGGGTGTGGGGATACTAGCAAGCCCCTGGCTGAGCGCCTCTACGTTGGAGTTTGCCCCGGTAGACGAGAGGGTGAAGCGGCTGGGATGAGGATTAGCACCACTAAATCTGAGTCCATGGTTCTCAGCAGGAAACATATGGAGTGCCTAGGTAGGGAATGAGTCCTTACCTCAAGTGAAGGAGTTCAAGTACCTCGGGGTCTTGTTCGCGAGTGAGGGGACATTGGAGCGGGAGATTGGCCGGAGAATTGGAGCAGCAGGAGCGGTATTGCAATCACTTTACCGCACTTTTGTGACGAAAATAAATCTGAGCCGGAAGGCAAAGCTCTCGATCTTCCAGGCAATTTTCGTTCCTACCCTCATCTATGGTCAAATGGTTTTTTCAGGAGGGTGGCTGGCGTCTCCTTTAGAGATAGGGTGAGAAGCTCGGCCATCTGTGAGGAACTCGGAGTAGAGCCGCTGCTCCTTTGCGTCGAAAGGAGCCAGTTGATTTGGTCTGGTAAGGATGCCCCCTAGGCGCCTCCCTAGGGTGGTGTTCCAGGCATGTCCAGCTGGGAAGAGGCCTCGGAGAAGACCCAGGACTAGGTGGAGAGATTATTCTCCACATTTTCCTGGGAGCGCCTCGGGATCCCCCAGTCAGAGCTGGATAATGTTGCTCGGGAAAGAGAAGTTTGCTGCTCCTGCGACCCGACTACGGATAAGCAAATGAAGATGGATGGATGGATGGATAACCTCTCCGAATGGCCAAACCTGCATTTCACTTCTCACTTTACTCATAGTAGAGTGAGAGTAGTCTCTCACGGGGACTTGGTATTTGTCATATTCTTCTCTACTGCTTCTCCTCTCTCACGAGGGGCTTTGCACATGCCATTTGGCTGAGGGGGCCCAACGCTACTCCTAAGAGCATCTCTTTTCCTCCCTTTTTCTAGTTCCTGTGAACCAAGGCCCTCTCATGTTCACCTAGAAAAGGCAGAGAAAACTCTATTGCCGTGCATCCATTAGTAAGCTGTTTTCATATTGGCAACCCCCCCCCCCCCCCCCCCACACACACACACACACACACCTCCTCCCGCTGCAAACATAAAAATAGTTTATGCCTCTAATCCTGTGGTTTGTTGAAGAGAAAACATAAGCAATTGGCCACTTATTATTCTGTGTGGAATTTTCTATGTGGGGTGTTTGTTGTATCCATGGCAACAAAGTGGGTTGTGCATATCCCCCCTGCTACTGAGCGGAATGGGAGCACAGAGATGATCAAAAGAGGTGATAAAATAACACAGTTGAAGGGGTGGGGGGAACAAGCTGGGACCTGTTAGTGAGTTTGTATTGCGTTGTGTTGTTGTGTGTGGGTGTTTGTGCATTATACACGCGTGTCTGTGTGTAGTTGTTTGTGCTTGACATGACTGGATTTGCACACCTGCATAAGTCTTCCTGTACATTTAGACATAAAGCAATATATAGCAAAACAACAGGTGTAGATTTGCCTATCCCAGAATGCATGCAGCATCAAATATGGTATTCAGGTATACCACAGCAGGAGGTATTCTCAGCTGGCTTGT
Source organism: Amblyopsis rosae (assembly GCA_025399935.1). Classification (NCBI taxonomy): domain Eukaryota; kingdom Metazoa; phylum Chordata; class Actinopteri; order Percopsiformes; family Amblyopsidae; genus Amblyopsis; species Amblyopsis rosae. The sequence continues at coordinate 9,132 of JAODTR010030912.1, read as the reverse complement.
TGAGCTTGTTTTTCACAGGGAGATAATCTTCACTGTAACTCGTTTTTCACAGAAACTCTGTTTCATTGGCCCACACAGGCCCTGATGCTCAATCTAACACCATGGAAATCCATAAGAGACAGAGAGGTGTGAAAAAGCTTGTGCCAAAATACTCTTTGTATTTGAATTGTAAGAATTTTAGGAAAAGTGTAGTCTCCTGTTCTGACACGTTTGTCTAATGGCCGGTGATCTCTTCCATTCTATTTCACTTGTAGGTTTTGCAAAAATTACTTCCTGTTAAAAGTTATTTGTAACTTGAAGAGAGTAAAAGAGAAACTGTGTGGATAGAAACATGTAGCACATTCTCAATGGAAACTGGATATTCTTGGTACCTAAACCCCTCAGTTCTTTTCTACATTTGCATTTCCAAAATATTACTTCCTGCTCATTAGAGTTCATATTGAGGCACATATTTTTGTCACCAGCAATTCTGACATGACCAGAATCTTTAAACCTTACACGGTTCAAAACTTGAAAAACGTAGAGTTACTTTCACACGTATCCCACAAAATATTATGCTATTATAACATAATTGTTCAAATCTGCTAGGAGAAATTTTGTAATAATGATGCTTTGCTTAGTTCTGGTCAGTTTTAACTTTCTTAATTGTTGTCTTTATGGCACGTGCCTAATCAATAATGTGAATGTAGTTGAAAGTCCCTTGTGATGAGAGTTCACATGGTTCAGAGGTCACATAGTGGGCGTGTCAAGTGTCATGACCTCTTCCTACTGCACCAGACCACCAATACTTCCCAAACTGCGATTAATTAAATTGTTTCAATAATTAATTTTAAAAAATGTATTGCGGACCTTTATTGTAAAAGTACTTAAATATGTGCAATTAACATTTGGCTTGCAGACAATTAAGGGGCCTTTTAACAGCAGTATTCCCTTTACACAGTAGCAGTTCAAAAATGTATTGTAAATCTCGACAAAAATATTAATGTAATCAAATCAAATCTAAAACCAAAGCTATATGCCACTGCCAGGGCATAAACATTTGAGTCTGCTTACTGTTTTGCTATTCTCACCACCGGTCTCTCTTTATTACCGCAAATCTCGACACAGTATATGACAAAGCTTATACAATTTTAAAATATATACGCGATCTGTATGTGATCTGTCCATGATCTATGTATCTTAATTTGCACCTAACTCAAGCAGATGACCCACTGGGCAGAGGTTGTGTAACGTATGGGGTTGCGCTGAGGGAGGCGCACACCTTTTTACGTGGTCTGCACCTGGTTAAACTACTTGTTTCTGATTTTGAAATATTTCTCTGATTTGTATTGAAACTGTTGGTACCTAAAAAGGACTTTCAGTGACTATCCTTTAATCTCAAGTAATTCCTATCATCGTGTAGTGCATGCAGGCATTTATGCCAATAGGATACAGTTATCTAAGAATTTAGAGGAGAACGGACTAGTACTTCTTTATAGTATAGCACATTGTTGGCCAGCAGACACAAGTGGCCCTGCTCTTTTTCGTCCCCCTGCCCTTATCCTAAAGTGTACAGCAACACAGGCCTGGGATCAGTAAGTGAATTGACTCTTCCAGTGTCCTCTCCAAACAGCAGGACAGCAGACCCCTACATCCCCCTATCAAAAGGCAGCTGCCTGGGTAAATGGGCCTGGATCGTGAGATTGTGAGATGAAAAGGTGATGAGATTGGTGAAGGAATGGGGTGGGGGGGTTGGGTAGGGTTGACCTACCGTAGTAGACGGAATATGGTGAAGCAAGCTTTTCTCTGTTTATTGAACTACCTATCAGAAAATCTAAGTGAATGCTTTCATTTGGTGAATTAAAGCTACAGTCTTTTTGAGTGATATCATTTCTGATATCACTAACTGTAATCTCAGATAATTCCATCATGATTAAGCCTATCTATTCATGAAAGTCTTTTCTTTTGCAGTTTTTAAAATATGTTGTTGAAGGCCAAGATTTTCCCAGAACATGGTTGTGCTTACTTCCTGTGGCTAAAATGACCTGCGTGGTAAGAAAAACTCCAAGGGTATGGAAAGCTTTCTAGAAATTGTTTGTATGTAATCAGGCTGGACTGGGACAGAAGTGGCCCTGGCATTTTTGTCCGGACGCCGGCCCACCACAATTGGTGGGAAGCACCTACCAGTACATGACCCTTGTGGTCCTCTTAAATATACGTCCATATAACCTAGTATGACTGTTAGGCACATCTAAAACAAATGTTTTGTTCTTACAAAGTGTTATTCCTTGTATCAAGAGCTCTGGTATAAAAGATAGGCTGCTTTATGATGTTAAAGCAGTGCTGCATTTGACACGGTAAACCACAAGATCCTTCTTTCAACACTCGCTGAGCTGGGAATTGTATACTCTGCTCTCTCCTGGTTCGAGTCCTATCTGACAGATCACTCCTATCACTTCCAAGTCCTCTGGGCTGGACGCCTTTCCAAACCCTACCCACTCAATACAGGGGTCCCACAAGAATCTGTGTTAGGACCCCTACTCTTCTCATTGTATAATAGAGCTCTTAGCCCTGTAATTTCTTTGCATGGATTCTCCTACCACTGCTATGCTGATGACACCCAACTCTACCTTTCCTGTCCTCCATCTGACACACAGATATCAAATTGCATCTCTGAATGTCTTGCTGACATAAGTGCCTGGATGTCTACACATCACCTCTGTGTTCATTTCACAGTTTATGCCAATGTGTATGCTCAATGGATGGCACTCAGCAGCACCAAAAAACTGAATGTAGCCCAGAGCTACCCCACATATCATACTCCGGCTGTATATAATTCCCCGGCTGAGCGCCGCTATGTTGGAATTTACCCCGGTAGACGAAAGGGTCGCCTCTCTGCGCCTAAGGGTGGTGGGGGGAAAACCCTTGGAAACCCTTGGAGACCCTGAATGGAGTCCTGTATGGGGCTCCAGTAGGGGACTCCATAGTTCTACTGGGAGATTTTAACGCACACGTGGGCAATGATGGAGATAACTGGAGAGGAGGGATTCGAGGAACGGCCTCCCTGATCTAAACCCGAGCGGGTGTTTGTTGTTAGACTTCTGTGCTAGTCATGGACTGTCTATAACAAACACCCTGTTCGAACATAAGGATACTCATAAGTGTACGTGGTACCAGAGCACCCTAGGTCGAAGGTCGATGATAGATGTTTTGGACACTCGGGTAAAGAGAGGGGCAGAGCTGTCAACTGATCACCATCTGGTGGTGAGTTGGGTCAAGGTGTGGGGGAAGACCTGGTAAGCCCAAATGGGTAGTGCAGGTGAACTGGGAACGTCTGGAGGAGGCCCGGGTCCGTGAGATCTTCAACTCACACCTTCGGCAGAGCTTCTCTGGCATTCTTGTGGAGGTTGGGGACATTGAGCCTGGGTGGGCAATGTTCAAAGTTTCCATTGCTGAAGCTGTGGCAGAGAACTGTGGTCTCAAGGTCATAGGTGCCTCAAGGGGCGGTAACCCTCGAACATCATGGTGGACACCGGTGGTCAGGAAAGCCGTCCAACTGAAGAAGGAGGCCGTTTTGTCCCGGAAGTCTCTGGAGACGAAGGGCTGCAGCATCTGCCGTAGCAGAAGCAAAGAAACGGTGTGGGAGAAGTTCGGAGAAACCATGGAGCAACATTCAGGCAACTTTGTTAGTGAATCTAGCCTACTTGTCACTGCAGCAAACAAAAATAGCTTTCAAGACTAGGCTGCTGTGTTTTATCTACAGTTGGCTAATCGCTGCTAAGGTAAACATTATATTGGGTAGTCTTGTCTGATGCCTTTGATGTTATTATCTACAGTTTATTAGTGCCACAAGATTATACTTCTTTCTCTTGCATTGTATAGGCTTACTCTCGCCTCCTATTAAGATCGTCACTTACCATACTGTATCTAGCGTTGAATATTGTAGGTACGTATCCTTAGCTTTATGAAGTCCTTTTTGACATTTTCTGGTCTAGACAAATCAGGGCCTTCTGTCTACAAAAGTATTGTCTCTTGGGATGGTTTTGACACTGACAGCTGACAACAATAGTTTTGCCCAAATGGAGATTGTCCGTGTCAGACGCGTTCTCACCTACAGTACGGTAAGCCTAATGGAAATACTCTTTGGTTTAGATAAGGAGTGGCGCCTGAGTAGCGTGCATGAAGGCTATCGACTCAATTCTAAATATATTTCCATTGATATAAATATTACAAGTAGGCCTAATACATGCCAGAAGTATCAGTATAATGTTAATTAACTGTTCTATGAAGTGATCATGCAATTCTTAATTCAACCATAACCAAAGAATATGGGAGTATCTTATTTTAACAGTTTCCTCACATATATATATATATATATATATATATACTGTATATTGTACAGTATGTATACAGTATGTATACAAGACAATACATTATATTAAAATATGAAAATATTACAATATATAAAAAAAGAAATATGCATCAACTTCACCTTTATAATATTAGAACTATTCTCAATGCACATAACCCTGCCAGGCTTTTTACTTTGCCTTATTGGTAGTGTTATACTTCCCTTCTTGTTTTGGTCATGGCCCAGTAGTGTTTGTGCCACACTCGTAGCGGGGGTGTGATTTCACATCCTGGTGCCAAGTTATGTCTCGGTGACAGGGCATCTGCTGTTGATTCAGGGACAGGGTACGGTTTGAGACTGAGAGCTGTAGGGCCACTGGCTTGTGTTCTCAAGGTTTCATACCACTACCAACAACAACAATGTTGCTCTAACACTGGAATGGGAAGTGTCCCAGTGAATATAACGTTCAAATACCCGAAACGTCATGTTTTAATGAATGTAAATGCCAAATTGGCCTTAGGTCAAAGTGATGCCAAAGGCACTATACGTCTGAACTCAGAGAGCCTTCATGAGAGCTATGTGAACTTGAGTTTTTACTGAACTGCACAAAGCACTGATTTCTCTACAAGTAGGTAGGTAACTGAGATCGACTTTTATAATAATTGCCAAGCCTTCCTCCCAACATATTTGTAAATGGGGTCATACTTTGTACTGTTCTGGGTAATTATTAGTCCATTATATTCTCGTTTTCGGGTAAAAAATATTATTGATGTAGAAGCTACCCAAATTGTCTGGGAAATGCCGGCGGCAAGCCGCACGGCTAGGCATTTAGGGGCGTCTCCAGGGCGTGGTCAGCTTGCTCCTGCCGCCCTCTTTGTGCCTGCCACCGCGGCAAGCGTTTTTGGGCTTTTGGGCTTACCACCAACACACATGAATAGGATTTAATGACGTCATGCTGAGGCTGCCGCCGGTAGTGTAAATGCCCCTTTACCGTGTTGTGAGTGTCTTTGTTTGGGTGATTCCATCTGTATTCATGTGTGTTGTGTGTTTTCTGTTACAGAGTACAGAGTACAGAGTATGTACAAATACAGTACACATTCTATGTGTTTATATGCATGCACACTGCTTGTACTGTATGTGCTCTACATGTACAGTATGTATTTAGAATTGTGTGCATGCATGCAGTTCCATTTCGCGTGTTTACGTTTACAGCATTTAGCAGACACTTTTATCAAAAGTGACTTACATGTAGTACATTGCATGTACAGTACATGTCAGTAGTAAAATACCAGTTGTACTGTATATGCTGCCAACATTCTGGTCAGGTATCAGCAGGGTAATCAGCAGGGTAAACAATGTTATACATTTACAATATACATTATATTAATAATAATAATACATTTTATTTAAGGACGCCCTTCAAGACACTCAATGACATCTTACATTACAAATACAAAGACAAATAATATAAAAACATTTGGCTAAGATAGCATACATATTAGACATACAAGATACAAATACAACAGTAGGCTAGTACTAGTAGCTCAGTAGCGAGCCAGGACCTGGTTTTCCGTGGCTCGACCAATTGGAGGTGAGTTGCTGATAAATGAGATCTAAAAATAGCTAACTTAACTTAATAAAATAAAATAAAAAACACTATGAAAAGTTTAAAGTATAACAGATACAAGACACCGAAGGAGAAGCGGCTGCCAAGTACGCCTGCGTTCTCTTCCACGGAAGAAAAAATAAATATCTAATATAGCAGGACATTTACAACATACATGATCTAATATACAAGGACATTTTCAACATACATTATATAATATAGCAAGATATTGCAACATACATGATCTAATATAGCAGGACATTTACAACATACATGATCTAATACAGAAGGACATTTACTACATAGCAGGACATTTACAACATACATGATCTAATATAGCAGGACATTTACAACATATCTAATATAGCAGGACATTTACAACATACATGATCTAATATAACAGGACATTTACAACATACATTATATAATATAGCAGGATATTACAACATACATGATCTAATATAGCAGGACATTTACAACATATCTAATATAGCAGGACATTTACAACATACATGATCTAATATAGCAGGACATTTACAACATATCTAATATAGCAAGATATTTACAACATCTAATATACTGTAACAGAAAATAACAGCTAGAAGTATAAGTACCAACAAAGTACCAATATTCGTGTGTTCACGATATGATCAGGTATCGTGTGTGTGTGTGTGTGTGTGTGTGTGCATGTGTGTGTGTGTGCATGTGTATATGCCTATACATGTAAACTGTATTAGTGATCTAAGCCTTCAGTCTTGTTGATTGAGTGTTTCTGTCAATTCTTAATGCTTTCTGTCAAAACGGACACATAGAAAAAAGAAAAGAAGTGATCCTGTAGCATTTGTTTGTGTATGTGTGTGTGTGTTGGGGGGGTTAGAAGAATAAAACGGGTGTCATTATGTCTCATTTGCATGCAGGGCCTTATATGCTGCCTCACTCAAACTTTCAATCTCTCCAGTATTTTTAACCCCCCCCCACCCCTAGTATGTGTACCTGACAGACAAGAACCTGGGTGGAATAGGAAATGGCTACATGTGTTTACATTGTTGTACGCACGCACACATGCGCGCACTCACACACGCGCACACGTGCACGCACACGCGCACGCTCACAAACACACACGCACACACACACACACACACACACACACACACACACACACACACACACAAAGACTTATAGGCACATATATCCCTACATCCATTACTCAATTGCATGCACTCAGAAACACACATATTAACATTCATGCTCATGTGCACCGCTCCTTACACATAATAACTCGAAGGTAAACATACATGCGTTCACATAAACAGATGTAAAACATGCCTTTCTAAACATAACAAAGGAAAGGAAAATGGCTCATTTGAGCAGTTACACTATATGCTTGAATATGCTTGGCTAACACAAAACCCCATAAACATAAATATAAATATAAACATGTTTCTTCCTTGTACCTGGGGTATATGTATAATTAAATATGTTGAAGCTTCCAATAACAAAAAACTAGATACATTCTTCAGTTTACTGTAAATGTTGGCCGAAATCAGAGTTGTGGTTCTCAGTTCAATGAGTTGCCTCTCACACTTGAGTCTCTAGGTAGTTGGAAAGTTGTGTTCAAAACAGTAAGGTTTCTGCTTCTAGATTGGACTTTGCCAGTGCAGATGTGCTGCTTAGGGAAAGAGGCACATTCTGTTTAGGACAGTTGTATTCAGTGTTAGAGACCACATTTAGCACTGACTCCATTTGTTTGACTAGTTTTGTAACTTGTAACAAATTGTACATTACAGCAGATGCCCTATGGTAACAATATATGTGTTTTTCTATTCGCTATGTCTATCTATGGTAGTTTCCTTAAAACATTTTCAAGTTACTATCAAAGGAAGAAAATGGCATTGTTGAACCTGTAGCAGTGGACATATCTTGTAATGTCCTATACAACCATGTACAGGAATCAGTTAATATTTTGTTTTAGAATATGAATAATCTTTGTGTGAGTACTCACAACTTACTTAAATAAAAGACAATACATATCCATTTTACAGTGAAGTGCTAGTGACAGCATCTTCCAGAGTAAAGCCTACATTTCCCACAAGCCATATTGCCTAACATCACAAAATCTACCTTGACTCTGGCTGTGCTTTGTTTTTAGTTCAGAAGTTTCAAACATCAGCTCTTTTGCAAGCTGTATAGTGATAATATCATACTGCAGATCAACCATTTATGCTATCTGATGCTGAAGTCGCTATGCCAGTTCCTCAACGTTACGGCAGAAGGTCTCATGTTCACATAGAGGTTTCACAACATGGATGTGGACCATAGGTAAGAGGTTTATTTTTATTTTTATTTAGTTCTTCTTTCTGTTTTGTTGTGTATGTGTGCACATGTGCATCAACCATACAGTTAAACTGTGTATTGTGTGATTGCTGGCATTCATGCAATGTACTGTATATGCAAGCATGCACGATTGTGTACATTTACTGATACCAGGTGTGTCTAGGTGGGTGTGGAGCACCAGAGATAGTAGTTTCTGGTTATAAGAAGACACAAAGCATGTGACAGGTGTTCCATCCTTTCTTTTGTGTGTCCTGCTCTCTGCTGTTTATTTGTCCAACTCCACTTGTAGAGAAGTCCCCTCATTCTCCCTCCAAGAGAAAACAAAGGAGTGAAACAAAGACAAGGACGGCCGTGTGTCCTGGCACTACAAAGCCATCTATACATGTCAGGGGTGGCACACTGCAGCATGGCAGGTTTTTTTCTGGACGGGAAATCCGTACTGAGACGTTCTGTTTGCGCTGTAGTTAGAGGACAGGAGGATTCAATGAAGTGGTGTAACCATTAACTAGCATCCCGTGTCAAAACAGCTGAAGGTGAACTGCTCTTTTTCTGATCGAAATGACTGTGTGTGGGTTTGTGTGTGTGATTATGAAAGCACTTCATTTAAATTAAAACTGTCTCTGGTAGGTCATTTTCAGGAAACCCCTAATGCTTTTTATGTTTCCTGTTGTGAAAAATATAGGCACATGGGTTTTGTTCAATTTGGTAGAATGCATTTAACAAAGGACATTTGAGACACATTTCCATAATAACTTAGGCTTTATTTATTTATTATAAATTTATGAATTTCCTCTCCGGGAACCATCACCTTATCGTGGTGGAGAGGTTTGGGTGCCCCCATGAACCTGAGGGCTGTGTTGTC
>JAODTR010030911.1:5716-45633 GCA_025399935.1 Amblyopsis rosae | reverse complement strand
GTGTGTGAGAGAGAGAGAGAGAGAGAGAGAGAGAGAGAGAGAGAGAGAGAGAGAGAGAGAGAGAGAGAGTTCAGGTCCACGGATTTCACCATAACATTTCTCATTATTTCTCTCTGGGGGCGTTAATGGGTATTTTGAGTATATAACATGAATTCTCAATTACCTACAATTAGAGGCTACAACGGTAGTTCTCCAGCAAACTTTATTTCAGACAATGCATGGTACAGTAGATTCCATTTTTACTTTAGTTGAAATGCATTACAGTACAATGCTCCATCTTGTTATTATTCTAGTATCTTTGCTTTACATCATACTGTACTTCTCACTGTTTACGTGTGGGCAGCAATAGGGGGAGCAGTATACAATACTGAATGATCTAGGAGGAGGAATAGAGAGAAGTGCCACCACCCACTCATGCTGCGTTCACATGGAACACGGCAGACAGCAAACTGGATATCATGTTAGTGGACGAGAACAGGACGGCAAAATCAGTTGTGGCCAGCAAAAAAATGCAGATGCTGGCAACGGCAAATGGCATGCCGTTGAAAGTATATTAACGTTTTGCTGTCCTCCGTGAAGGCATTTACAACCGCATGTTCGTAGCTCCCTCGCACACAGAGAAAAGTATTAGTAGAGAAGGTAGAGAAGGTAATACATTTGGTGCAACAACACTAGAATACTAGATACAAAACAAAAATAAACAGGCAAATAAGAGAAAAGAGCGTATGTTAGGTAGATCACTGCACACAGTGTGTTTGGTAACGCCCCTATGAGGATATGACCAGCTACGTAGTATTCACCAAATTATACAAGGCAAGGAACTGATGTTGATCGCCAATACACAAATCGTAAGTAAAAGTTTAATGTTCAACATGATACAGTAACTGGTATACCATAGCATAAACAACTTGAGTCTGCAGGACAGGCATATTATCAAGACGGGCTATTGTTCAGAAATAGGCTGCTTAAATAATGTTGTGTTGATTTACTTGCTCATTGATAAAGACTCACTTGCGTGTCATACCGAAATTGTATCCCCTGCCCGAAACGGATTGCCATTTTTGTTACCGCAAGTAATAATGCTTTTATCTGGATCAGTGATCGGTCATATCATAGAAAACATTTGTGATAATAACAAAGATATATAATATGTTTTTGTTTAACTTTAACGTTTCTTGTTTAACTGAATATCACTTTGTGTTGTTGCTAGCAGCTAGCAGCTAGCCACATGTCTGTCCAATAACCTGGTGGCAAGAACGGATGCGGCTTCGTGCTATGTAACCTTTCATTTATTCATTTATTAATACGTGCTTATGGGTATATGGCTGTTTAGCGGGCAAGGATGGCTGCGATGTTGTGCTATGATATAATTTAACCTTCATTAATGAAATAATGTGCTTAGTAGATACATGGCTGCATCAAAATGTAAAACCGTTCCTACACAGGGCTGTGTGACCAAGCTGCTGCTGTGTTTATGCTGTTGACATGAACAACAATGAACAACATTCTGCCTCCCATATCCTTTACTGTAGTCTGGACGGCGAGGTGGAATTCATGTGCAATATTAACACCTTGAAAACACTGCTGAATATTACCATGTGGTTCATAATCAAACCCCATAAAACTATGTTCAAACTGCATTTTGACGTTGTATGAGCACTAGCAGTCAGCAGTATAGCAGTCAGCCTCAGGTCAACACAGCTACGTGGAAGTCGGGGCGGGGTGGGCAGTGACTTGTTCAAATTAAAGTCACTAAAATCAGACCGTTATCTAAAGAATTGTTGTATGATGTGCTATTCCACATAAACTATGTGGTATTTTCACCTAAGCTTTTCAACTACATTGCATTAAGAAGTCAAGGAACTGTGTCAACAAGTGAAAAAAGGCATGAAATTACTCCTTTAAGGACAAATTCTTTTCACTTTACTTTACCATACTTTCCACCAGTATGTTGATTGCAGGCACAAATCAAGGAGTGCGCATAAACATTTAAGAACAAAACAATGTTCAGTATGTTATGGAAGTCGACAATATTTTAATCTAGGGCTGTCAGTCAACAAAAAAAATGGAATCTAAAGTTTTAATAATAAAGCACCAAAACGATTCATCACTTGTATTGCATGCTGTTGGGAAGAAAGGCAGTGGTGATGGTATAATCATGGCCAGCAGGATGTAATGATAGTCATGCAGTATTACTGCCATAGATCTCTGCTCCCTTCAAACAAGCGTGGCTGGCACTAATGTACATGGCCAAATCACCAACACTGGAAACGGAAGAGGCGACTTCTGTTTATGGTAAACTGTACAACAGAATCACTAAGGAGGTCCTCTGCGCTTTTCCTTTGCTTTCCCCGCCGATCCATCTTTCTGTGTTGATTCTGCTGCCGTGGTTTTATTGAGTTTCACGGCCCACCGGGTATCATGTGTAATTGAATTACAATGTTCGGGTTACACCCTTATTTTCCTCCCCTGTCTCTCCCTTCTGTCCCACTGGTGTTGCTTTCCCTCCTCCAAAGCCATCAGTGTGTGCAAGAGAGGAAGGGTGGGAGGGAGGGAGGGTGTGGGGAGGGGAGGGGCTATTAGCTCACCCATGTGCAGTTGAATATGGTTTTCCATGCTGATTCTAAACGCTTCTGCAGTAAGAATAATATTGATGCTCTTTAATTCCCCTCTCCACCTCTACACACACCTCCCCTGCCTCCGGAGATGCAGGAGTGTGCCAACGATAACACTGAACCCCCCCTTCCATCCTCTTGCTCCCCGTCTGTTTTCTCTTGGGTCAAATATGTTTGGTGACAGGTGTTTGGGTAAGGCAGCCATGTTACAGGGCTTAGGGAAGTATGTAAAGGATATGATTCAAGTGCTGTGAAAGCAAGTGTGATCATTGTCATAACTCACTGCTAATATCCACACATCTGGCATTAAACCGCCTGTCAACTGACTTTTAGCTATCACGGCTGTGGATACAGTATCATCCAGATAAAATAGACCCATTGGGTTGGACTTTGCGGAATAAATGTCCTTTTAGACAGTGCAAAAGTGATGTCATCAAGCTTATTTTTTAAACGTGATAGATGGAAATGGCAATAGCCTACAGAGTTGTAACATCAATACATTTATTGATTAGGAAAAATAACATAATATGTGCTAAATCAAAACACAAATTAATTAAATAAGTATACATTAATAATGCTAATGTAAAGGTGTGTAACATACAGTACGTCCTGTTTCTGTGGCAGTGGCAGTTTGATGACTGTTTATAACTGTAAATAAACATTTCTGTCCTGCAGAACTGTTACACAACTGTTTCACAAAAGCTACTTATTCTTTAAAAAAAATAATATAATGTTGTAATGCAAAAACTCCAGACCATTATATGTGCAAATGCTGTAGAGCTACATTACATTACATTTACATAGAATATACAATTATTTTCTGTGTTAAGTGATATAATCCTTAATCAGTGAGGGCTCCTGCTCAGGAAATTAGGGAGGGCAATTGTTTTGGTGACCCATTCAATAGCCTAGGTAAAGTAAAGGTATATAAGTTAATCATTCTAGAGAAAGCTTGTCGAGCAAACAAAATAACCTCTTGCTTCCGTCAGAAGCTCTGCCCACCACACACTGAAAACACATTGCAAAGGCTAGGATATTGTTGTGTGGTGCGATCTGCACCACTTTGTTAGTGTTACTATAAACAGAGGCAGGGCTGTGTATAGGTTACAAACATTTGATGATAAAAATAATTCATAATAGTCTGCTGATTCAGTTGTCATGTTATTTTTGGTGCAGGAAAAATGCTCTCGCCCAATCTCTCTTACAGTACGGTAGTAAGCTGCCTAGTCTCTACGAATACCTTGGTTCAAGTGAATGCAAAACAGAAGTTTGGCTTCTGCTTAGTTATTATTAAAAATGGCTATGGAAAAGCACAACTGCATACACACTAGACGATCCTACCTATTCATATTATTATTAATATTAGGATATTACTTATTTTGCAAGTCATGCAGACAGAAGGGATGAGACACAATCCATAATGTGCAGCGACGAACCATTCTAGGTAATATTGCCTAGACAACGCACGTCACTGACAGATACCTTAAGATAACGTTTTGTATGATGTAAACACGTTGGTGCAAGCACTCCCTGAGGCCATAGAGAATGCATTGAAGAGCCTGCATTTTGGGAAAAAAGATGTCAACATGAACGTCTATGAGAGTGGTCAGGACGATTTTCAGCCATATTGAAATCACCCAAAAAGGGCCTGGAGGCTATACATACTCCACGGACCATTGGGCGCTGATTGGATTAAGATATTTAGAGGCAGGACAGTCAGCTACTGTAGCGTACACTAGTAAAGTGTAAAATTCCCTTCTCTCTCTTTCTCCCTATGGCGGTGCGTCGCCCAATCGCCCTCAGGAACAAACGTCCCTGTCTTTAATCAAAAATGGTTTAATACAATAGTTTTCCCTACATTCCTTTGGTCAAATGTGCCTGCCGCTAGAGCATTTATATGAATTATGGTGGTGGACTCCAGCCTATCCCAGAATGAAGCAAACAGCATTGAAAAACTCTCTTTGTCTCTCACCCACTCTCATATAGGAAACAATTTGTTTCAGTCAGGCAAATGTGTCTCAAGGTCATTTTTCATCTATGATATAAAGACACATGTTTGTTCAGGACTCCACATGTGGTGAGATCATTTGCTTTGTGGTTGGCCAGTCAGCGAAGTGAGGATCTAGGGAGAGTGAAGTCAGTGTGACCTGGTTTTGCCCCACAGCCTGCTGGGACATTGGGTTTGAGGTTTGGGCTTGGAAGGCAGGGAGAGCACTCAACTTCTCCTGACTCAGCCCCTTTAAGTCCCTGACCGGTTTTGTTGTTTATGTTATTTCACTTCCAAGACTCATTTTCCTTTATAGCTAACCGCAGGGGCAATTCTAGGATCAGACCTTTAGGGGTGCTCAGCACCTAATGAGAATGTGAACTGTAGGCCTACATACAAAGTTGTCTAAATAACAAATGTCACTATAGGCCTTTCAATCAATAATAAATAATTATAATTATAATATTATTCAATAATTATTTTGTTTCTATGTTTGCATTTGTAATGGCATAAGTCCTGTTTAACATTGGTGAGAGGACATGTTAAGCAGGGGGTCTGGTGGGTTACCCCAGGACATTTACTGCATTCTGATGAATATCTATGCACCACGTTGTGCCTTTTATCCAACAATTTCTTGTGGAAATGTCTCTAAGCAAAATACAACATTTTGGAAGAGGTGATGATTTAAAATATAATGATATAATGCAATAAGGGTCTCAAGCATTCTGTATTGCTTTTAAATTCTCCCCCGAAATATTCACGTATGTGTAAGTTCGCAAAATGTAAAATGGCAGAGACTTTGCTTATACGTTCAGCAACAAAGGCATGCCACTGTGTGTGTGTGTGTGTGTGTGTGTGTGTGTGTGTGTGTGTGTGTGTGTGTGTGTGTGTGTGTGCGTGCGTGTTTGTGTGAAGAGGTTAGACAATACACAAACACCAGATGAAGATCCACATGCTGCACTACGCTGCAGAGGTGTCATTACAGCGCTGGGTTGAGCTGTAACGTCTAGACTTGAACTAAACAAGGCTGAGATAATGAACTATCCCCCACCCGGCACTCATGATTACAGGTGTAGTGGGAGAAGGACGTAACAGAAGGGGTAAAGTAATCGGCTGTCAACAGCTGTCAGAAGGACATCACCCAGATTAGGGGATCTCAGTGATTGAAGTCATGAGGTTTTTCTTCGAGTTAACAACCTTTTAGACTCAGCCTCTTTTGTCCATTAGCACTACGTCACATAAGCAAATCTGTGCTGAAGAACCCTGAAAGTTCCACAGCACTTTCCGCAATTCAGAAGTAGATTTTCTTTGGCTGTTAGCATTGTCACTCACAGTAGCATACCTATGTAAGAACAATACATGAAAACAGCCAGAGTCGTGTTGGTAAGCCTCTCAACAAATTCCTCTGTATAAGTTTAAAATTGGACTTTATCATTGAGTTACGTAGTCAATAGGTTAGGTAGGTTGATGCATGTCAATCAAACCTCTCCTGTCAAGTAGGTGGATCTTGACGCAATTAGCCAGCGCTGTGTCCCAGACTTTACGTAAGTAGCGGCTGGCTCTGCGAGACAAACAACCTCTTAGTTATCGCAGCTGCTCTGCAATAGGCTAACTGTGCTGATTTGTTAGTGTCTGCGGACCCTTCTAAGGCAAGACGTCCACACAAACAAACACACACACACACACACACATGCAAACACACGCACACACACGCGCACGCACATGCACGCACACGCACACACACGCACACACACGCACACACATTTTACTCATACCTTCCCAAATCACGACAACGCAGTGGTTTGTCACCTTTTTTTCTCCACTCCCTCCTTCTTCTACTCTTTACCACTCTCCCACTATGCCCCAATATATATCTCTCTCGCCCCCTCTCTCTCTCTCTGCTGTGTAAAGCCATTCCGTGACTAGCTGTCATTAATCTTCTCTCTCTGGGGAAAGGATCTTGCCAGCTATGCATGGAGAAGCCGGGCTTCCATAAACAGAGCCGCCTTTCTTGGTTCCAGAGGGCGGCATGGCTCGTGCTAGCAGCGCCGCATCCCCCATATTATTCCCTGACCAGCATCACCCCCCCATCCCCCCATCAGGCGGCACAGCAACAAAGGCATGACTCTGGATGTGGTCACACACACATCACACCTAGCCTAATGTCGATGCATTGGTGCTCCGTATTTCAAAACAGTGTATCTTTCTCTCTCTCTCTTTCTGATTCTCGCATGTTATTTTGATGCGCTATAGCATAACAATGTTATTATTTTATTGAAGCCTTACTTGAGATTGTAATCTCATGTAAATATTTAGGCTCCCTGTTTTAGAAGCAGTTGCCTCATAGAACATGTAATTCTCATTTCTTTGTAGTATCCTCTTTTTTTATTGACATTTGTCGATCAAATTGTGTATGCTATACGCATATTTTAAAACCTCCTAAATGTTTTGACAAAGTACCCTTTGTGGTTGAGCTGTAATAATCAGCAGTGTTTTCAGGATGACTATGCGACTGCGAGATTTGAGGGGTCAGCTTGTTGGCCTCTTTGTCTGAGTAACCTGGCCTGGTTGTGTGTGCGTGGCCATGATGTGTCCTAACGTCATCCTCTGCGTGTTGGCAGCAGACTCTGAACTTTGTGTCATAGGCAGAGAGACCGTCCGTCACAAACAGCCACCGGAGGGAAAAGCGTGAGCAAGCTTTCGAACAATGGACTCTATTAAAACATGTGGATCCTTCAGCGGGTGATAAAGAGCCACTGTTAGGTTAACAGTCCATTATTGTGCCCATAAACATCAGTCAGCAGGAACTATACTGCTGTGTCACCATTGTGTGTGTGTTCCCTTGACCCAATAGAAAGACCAGCACATGATGGTTCATGTTTTATTAATTATCGATAGATTTATATATTGATACATTATTTGTTATCACATTATTGCAGCATTACTTTTGATATTTGATATTGAATACTTCAATGCATAGCTTGAACGTCATTGCATTTAGCCACCCCACTGGCCGCTGATTGGTCTTCATCCAGGATGGCTGTGTGACCGCTAACATGCTCACAGTTTCCAGACTATCATCTCAGCAAAAATGTATCTCGGAGCAAGAGTCAGGTGGATGTTTAAACACAGGATTTCTTTTCAGCACACAAACACAAAATAGACAATTGGCGGACTGTGAGGAGATATTCGCAGAATTTGACAAAATGTGTATTATCTTACAATCGCTTACCTGACCTTAACTGGTTACATACTGTATGTCAGATGTGTTAAGCAAAGAAACACTGTTGTGTGCTCTTTAATAAGTTACAGTATTCACTCTGTTTGATGATTGAATGATACTGTTTATTGAATATCGTCCAGTACCTCAGTCATCATACTGTTGATGACTGAGGTTCATTCTTTGTTTCTAGATGCTGTAACTATTCTGATATAATATGGGTTGCTAACAATTGCTGTTGTCCAACTGTCCAACTATTAACACATTTTCTACATGTGCAGTAAGTCGCTTTGGATAAAAGCATCTGCCAAATGCCGTAAATATAAAATGTAAATGTATAGTCAGTAGGACAAAAAGGACAACAGAACTGAAAGACAATATGATTCTGGCTTGGAAGCCCCTCCCCACTTCCTTATTGTTTGCTTGGCTGATTGGCTGAGCTCTCTCTTAATGTTATTTTGTTTATTTATTAAGCTAATACAATTTTGTCAAAATCAGTAAATACTCACGATTTGCTATCTGCCCATTCCATGAGCATGCTAATAAAATGATATAGTGTTTCTACAGTGCAGGCTCTGTAAATAGTAACACAATCAACGTGGTGCAGACGGCACACAACAATATAGCCTTCACAATGTGTTTACTGCTTCTGAGGGAGCACCCTATGTCATTGAAGGCAAAGGTGTTTTTGTTTTGATCAAGCTCAAATGTTAACAATCATTCTCCAGAAAGACTGACTACCTCAGTAACTGTGAATAAGTTTAGAGGTAAAGGGTTAGGATAGATCAAATGCAGATTGATAGGTTTGTGAGGTGATTTCTTGTTTCATTGGAAAAGTATTTTTAAAATACAGAAATACAGCAGTTTATTTTGATACATTGTGTGGCTGCTGTATTTTGTAATTTATTTTTATACACTTACAATAAGGGTATTTGGTATTTTATTTTAAAATACATTTTGATGTATTTTTGCCCATCCCTGCATGTAGGCCATAATGTATGAGAGAGGGTTAATGGGAATTATGGCCATCCCGGCCTCTCACTGTATATGAGTGTAGTTATCGTGTCAAAGCTAAGAGAGGAGCCCACCTGCCATATTGACGTTACGTCCCTCAAGTGCCTGAATCTCATAATGCTCCTTTCAACCTCTCTAACACACACACACACACACACACACAGTATTAAACATATCCATGTCTTCTTATTACTGTAATCCCCACCCAGCCTGTCAGACTACCACGAGTGCAGTAATACACCAACATGGGAACCATATTTGATTTCTTTCTGCTGATAAATGAACAGCAGAAAAGCGTTCCTAATTTGCCTTACGTGTCATTTGTGACACAATACAGACGCCACACAGATGCCATTGTTATAGTTACAACTGGACAGTGTAACAACTGTAAGGAAGTTCGTAGGTTGAAGCAAGCCCATTTGATATGTTAGCAAGCAATACAGTAGCATACTATAACATAAAAAATTTATGTAATGCTATAGACAAGTAGTGCAGCTTTGTGATGGCCATTACAGTATCACAACACTTTCTTTATTTACTCCATTACTTTATTTCTTAGCCTGGTAAGACCATTCTGATTTTGTAAGCTCCACGGTTTGTTCCATTCTTTATACTGTAAAAGTCTATAAAACCTCAATTCAAAGTTATTTCCCATAGAGGTGTTGTCAGTAGGCCAACTGTACAGTAGAACTACTGTGCACAGGGTGTCAATCTAATTACTGTACAAACAACTGGACCACATTCACCTAATCAGAACAAAAAACCTATTGATGTCGATTTTCAAATGAAGGTGCCAGCAGACGATTGGACCATCTTCAACCAATCATAGCCTTATGTGTCGGAAAACAGGCCCTTAATTCCTGTTGGCCACCAACTGATCTGGCCTCCTGAATGGTGATTAGCTGATGGTTGGATAGTCTCGCAGAGCCAGCCATTACTCGTGTAAAGCCAAGGACAGCATCGGCTAACTGTGTCAAGAACCACCTACAGGAGAAATCTTTTGATTGACATGCACAACGACCAACTGCATAACTCACCAACCATAACTGCCTACACTTATTGTATACTTGAGGAATACACTGGGAAACTCACTGATATGAGTCTGGCAATTTGCAGGTCAAATCTGTTGAATATGTGGTTACTTAAATGAAACGAAAAGACAAAAAATTGCCAATTTAAGCCCTGTGAATCGGAAGTATGTGTAGTCTTGTGTGAGGGACAACTTTAAAAGCCAATTAAAAAATCCTACAAACCCTAACCCTTATAATACTGCTGACAAGAGGCTGAGACTTCTCTAACCTGCTGATTGTTTTTGCTGAGATTCCTCAGATGCATTTACAATTGTGAAGCAAATTGTAAAGGTGTAGCTTGCAAACTCAAGAAGGCTTCATCAGGCAGTTCTGTTTGCTCTTCCCAATTAGGAGTTTGAGCTTTGATCTCAAAGACTTTTAGTGTCTATTTAGTCTGAGCTATTGCTAACAGGTTGTTAGAATATTGCAAATATCTATATATAACATATTAAGATGCATTAAAATGGATAATAAGTTAATTTAGTTTTCACTGTGGCAGCTTGGAGTGGATAAGGAGACGTTTAATATCATGCTCGGTAATGACATGCTATGATAATTGCTACACTCAAAAGGGATTTAAACCAGAGGTGCACTCTTCTCCTGCCCAGGGCCATGAGAGATCAAAGTGATAGCGTGCTTGATTACGCGCACGCGTGTGTGTGTGTGTGTGTGTGTTTATGTTTGTATGTGACATACTGTAAGGGATGAAAACAATTATCTAATGCAATTAACATAACGCTAGCATTAAAGCATGTGTGTTTTTGTGTGTGAATAAAAAAATAAAAAATAAACATGTAGTCAGTTAACAATAAACAACAGATACAAATGCACAGTGATTGTTATACTGTATAACTCAGAAAACACAAAGACAATGTGATTCCCTTGTATATATTTGTTAGAAAAAGATGACTTGCAATTGAACACCCCAGCACACTTAAAGAAAGCTTCCTTTCTCCTTATTTTATGCTCTCTGCCTTGGGGCAACAGTCAGTCAGTCATATTTCATTGCGCTTGTCTGTGGGGAACCCATTAACCTGCCTCGGCTGTCACGCTAGCTAGCTGAGTGTGTCAGTGTGAGCAACAAAAACTGGACCTCGGCATGCCATTCAGTCACATCAAAGGCAGGCTAAAGTGACTCCATACGCAGCATGTATTCACAGAGTAAAACAGCGCTGTGTTCCCACACTAGTTCTTTTAACTGGTTAAACTGCACCCTGGCCACCTGGAGATGGTTTTAGTGGTCTCCACAATGTGGCTAGGTTCTGAAGAAAGCACTAGCGTGTATTAGCATCTTCGTTTATATCCAGACAGATAACTTTTCGGCTCAGCCTTTGAAGTGGTTTTCTCAAATGTTACAAAAGGTGTTACCTTACCAACTGGCATGCAACAGGGAGAAAAACTCACTGTCAGTAGTCATTCAAAGTATCAGTTACAATAATGATAGAGGATTGTGTTTGTTGCATGATTCAGGCATACAAGCAACCACAAAACCAAATGTCAACATTCTGACGATTTAGTGTGTGGAGCCACCATGCATGGAGGTAAACAAATACCACCGAGGCTAAACAATGGCCCTTATGTGGTCTGAGCTGGATATCATCCGGTTTGAGAAAGATTATGAGTCTGTGTGATGATCTTTCTGTTGGAGTGAACTTTCTAATCCGGAAGACAAAACATCATATTTGAGCCCTGCAATGAAACAATTCAAATGGGCAAAAGATAATGAATGACCTGTAGAAATAAACAAAGAGGTACTGCAGAATGTGTGCATGCAAATTTGTATGTACAGTTTCAAAAAAGTAAATGAAATCTTTTTGTATAGGCATACCTGCATGTTACCATATAATACCACATTGAAGGGCATTCACACTACCGGCGGCAACTGCGGCATGACATCATTCAATCCTATTCATGTGTGCTGGTGCCGCGGCGGTAAACCCAAAAACGCTTGCTGTGGCAGCAGGCGCAAAGACGGTGGCAGGAGCAAGCCGGTCACGCCCTGGTCATGCACCTAAATGCTGCCGCCTAATCGCGCGCCGAAAGTTCAGCTTGGTTGAACTTTTGCCGCCGGCGTCTTGCTAACCGTCTGGCCAGCTATACATCGATCATATCTTTTAAAACAAGAATACAATGGAATAATAAGTACCCGAAACCATACAATGTTTGTTCCCATTTACAAATATGTTGACAGGAAGACATTTTCTAGGAGATTAAAGAAAAAAATAATTATATATTTTATAAATTAATGATTATAAATACTTGTTAAAATAAAACAGACTTTTTGTCAAGCATAATATTGGCGACACTAAGAGATCCGCTGAAAATAAAAAAATTTTGTATGCTTATAACGCTAGAAAACTAATAGCATTATGTTAGCTGGGCTTCATGTAGCCTAGCTGGCTGTGCCGGTGGACAGCACACTCATCTTGCATAAGGATGCTTACAGGTAGGTCAACACTGGGGTTCAAACCCACGACCTTCTGGAGTCCACCCAGACCACTAGACCATACTGCCCATACTATCACTACACACACGATACAAGATCCTGATAAAAATAAAGCAACATACGTAGACAGACATACAATTGGAATAAATACATATCTAGCTGTAACAGTACAGACTGGAAGAACTATCCCTTTATTCTCTCACACCAATTACTCCATACTCCCAATCAAATGGGCCCATTGTCTTAGTGTTTCGTTCAAGCACGGGAACAGTAGGACTACACTGCAGACAGATTACCTTGTTTGAATGGCTTTTACAGAGCAGCATAGCATAACAATAGGTAACTTGTTGTAGACAAAACGAATCAAACATTCATTTAACATGCTGTTATTTTGGGATAGAGCCGTGACAATTATGACAGGATACACGCCAAAGTAAGGATTTAAATAATTTCTCTGATGTTGATATGAGCCTGACTGAAACTATTTAGCGGTGATAGTGTTTCTAATGAGATATAGAGGACAGAAACTCTATCTCAACTATCAGAAGGCACATGTGGCTGGCACATTTGTGATTGAATGTGAAGATGCAGCCAGTCATTACTGTAATCCACACAATATTATTTCATACGCACGACACATACTGTACACATTTACCTTGTTATAATTGCTCTATACTGTAAACTGCCAGATAATCAAGAGAGAGTGGACATATTGTAGTGGGCAAGCGAAAAACAAGCAAAGCTATTGCCCCACGTAATGTCATTACTGTAATATATCCATAGATATTCCAAATTACAACTGTAAAACTGTAGCTTAACTGTACCAAATGTGAAACTAGGCAGTAACGTTGACCTGGATGCCCCTTTGAAACAAACAGTTTCTAAGGGAATGTAAGCTTCAAACAATGTCCATGTCTGGATTTGTCATCGGTGGAACAGTCTATGTGTGTGTGCGTTTGTGCGTGTGTGTGTGTGCGTGCATGTGTGTGTGTTATTGCTGCACACACTGAAAGGGTCCCTGTTTGCCCCTACTGTCATTAGCCCTAATGGAAGTCATATGTGGTAACATTGGCAGATGTAGAATCACGTTGATCACCCATGACATGTCAGAACCACTCAGCCTCCACCAGCCTCCACGAGCTAGAGCAGAGTGCTTGAGGGAGGTTGAAGGAGGTGCGTGACTGAGATTGGCATGGGTTGTAGCATCAGAGTCCACAGACTTGATTTGGTCTTGTTTTACAATCTTCCCTCAGTGTTCAACATCTGTTAGATCATGAGCGTTCACATGCAGTAATACGTGTTTCTGGCCTTATTCACTCTTGTTTTGTCTCGTGAATGTTGTTCTGAGGTATTGCAGCATAGCGGTTGCACACAGTTGAAAAGATGGGAAACAGCTTGAGCGTTATGGCGCTCACCGCGTTACATCCGGTAAAACACATTGAGTGTTATTGTTCTAAGATGTTGATTTCTAGTTGTTTTCGAAGATTTAAATATTTTGATAAATATGACAGGGGGACATGCTCCATCAAATATGCAGGTAATTCACAGAATAAACCATTTAATCTAATCTGAGACATTATATATAATAGAGATATTATATTTGATATAAAACAGCATAGACACAGGGCCTCAGGAAAACTCTCACATTCATTCATTCTTGTAGTTATGCACATGCCGCTGTTTGTGTTTTGAATTACAGTGTTGAAACATGTGTTACAAACCAGTGGTGCAAAACATGCAAACAGAGACAGAGAGACAGAGAGATTTTTCTTTTTTTACATACCTTTATTTAGATTTTTTCTACATCAACCAGTAAGTGGTTGATGTAGTACGTTGTAGATGTCCAGCTGGGAGGAGGCCTCGGGGAAGACCCAGGACTAGGTGGGGAGATTATATCTCCACACTGGCCTGGGAACGCCTCGGGATCCCCCAATCAGAACTGGATAATGTGGCTCGGGAAAGAGAAGTTTGGGGTCCCCTGCTGGAGCTGCTTCCCCCGCGACCCGACTACGGATAAGCGGATGAGGATGTATGGATGGATAGAGCCAGTTACAAGGAGGGTCTGTGTTAATTACACCATATAAGTTACCAATAGTAAAAAGAAAGACAAACACATCAAATACCAAACAAAGGTTCTATTCTGTCCCTGTAAACAAGCACACCACTCCTCCATATAAGCAGCATGGTCTAGTGGTCTTGGTGTTGGGCACCCAGCCAAAAAGTTGTGGGTTTGAACCCTGGTGTTGACCTACCTGTGAGCATCCTTGGTCGTGCCATTGCAAGGCAGCAATCGCCATTGGTGTATGAATGTGGGTGTAAATGTGAGACAAAATACTGTAAAGCGCTTTGAGTGGCTGAAAGGTTAGAAAAGTGCTATATAAATGTAGCCATTTACCATATATTCATAAGGGTGGCTAGATCTCCCCTTGAACTATAATATTTAAAATCTACCTTTTTTTCTCTTGCATTTACCATTTGAATGAACAAAAACAAAACACAAACATTTAGATTAGAGTCCATTTTTCTTCTTCTGCTCACATAGATTGGCATTTTTGTCTGACCACTGGTAGCAGTGTTTAAAGCCTATCACACTGTAAGGACGTCTCCAAACGTTTATCAGGGTAGTGAGTCTTACACATTCTACAAAACAGTGAAAAATGGTTTCTCTATAGTTGCAGCACAAGCAGTGATCATCAACACTCTGGTTTATCACAGAGAGAGAGAGAGAGAGAGACACCTCCGTAGCACACAAATGCTGAGTCAGGGAGGACAAGGATGCCGTAAGAATGGGGAGGGAGGGTACAGTAAGTTGGCTGTGAAAGACAGAGGTGGAGAGAGAGAGAGAGAGAGAGAGAGAGAGCGAGAGAGAGAGAGAGAGAGAGAGAGGTGTGTGTGAATGTCAAAGTGTGAGTAACACAGGACCCAGGGAGCCAAGCAGAGAACAAGGGGGAGGAGACTCTGGGGATTGCGTGCGGACATCAAATGTTTACCTGTAACAAAAAGAAAGGGGAAGGTGTAGAAGGAAAGAAAAAGAAAAAAAAAACACGGAAAAAAAAAACGTCTGTGGTTTACAGGAGTGGGCGTGGACCCAAAGCCTGAGCATGAGCTTCGCACGCAACTTAACAATACTACCTTTATGAAGACTGTATTGCGTTAGACGGTGAGCACACACGCAGATACCAAGAGTCCCAACACACTTGCACGCATTCAGGCACGTGTACAGACACACACACACACAAGAACTGTATGTGATAGTGATAATACTTTGGCAATAGCTGCCCTTGCTAAGGTGGCTCATGAAGGCGAGAATGAATTTTGTGACTCTGGAAAATCCAAATAAGAGCTGCTTTGATTACTATCATGCTCTTTTACATCCTATTAAATCAAATGGGACCAGATCCTTCCCCATCTGTGGAACAGCTGGCCTTCCTGTTAGAGTGTGTGTGTGTGTCTGTACAAGTTGAACACAGTAACCAAGATGTTCTCAAAGCAGATGTTCAGCCTCTCGCCTGTTCCTGCTCCTCCATATAATTAGCCTGTTAATTTTTCATTATGGTGGGCCAACCAATCAAGGCGAAATGAGCAGAGACCAAAGAGCCCCCGTGATTTAATAATTAAAATAAGCCTCCCTCTCTCTCTCTCTCTCTCTCTCTCTCTCTCTCTCTCTCTCTCTCTCTCTCTGTCTTGTTACATCTCAGCTCTCCATCTTCGGGTCTGTGTGGAGAAACACTAGGGTTGATTAAAGATTACTAAACAAGAGCCACATTATATGGCGAGATCTACATTGGCATCCCCTATGTGATAGACCTTTACAGTAAGTCCTATGACTTATCTTGCTGTTTAGGTGTCTGTAGTCCTGATTATTTATGGTGATATGTACTGTATATTCCTTTATGTCATCATATAGTCTATATACAGCATGTTTTATTCCTGATCTCGTGTCCCTTAATTAAAGGAGAATAAGTGGTTTTACTTTACTGTGAGGTGCTGGACTATTACCTAATGGAATGTGTCAGATTTCTCTTAGGAAAACCAAACTCAAAATTATCCCTTGGAGGGAGAAAAAAACAAAACATTTGTGCCTACTCATGGTGATAGAAAACTGCCAGTCACGCTGCAGACTGGAGGATTGCGTGTAAAAGGCAGAGTTATTGGGATTTAGCCCCGGGCGCCTGCGGTCAGCACAATATGTGTACTATAAATAATTTTGGTGTGTGTGTGTGGCTTGTGTCAGTGTGTGTGTTAGAGAGAGAGAGAGAGAGAGAGAGAGAGAGAGAGAGAGAGAGAGAGAGAGCTAGCTAAACACACACTGGGCTCAGGGCTTCCTCCAGCGTAAGCGTCTGCAGTCAGTGCAGGTACAATAGGGAGCATTGTTCAGCCAAACAGGCCCCTGCCTGCTAGCCACCCTTCTGTACCTGAACACAGACAGGTGCATTTCTTCTTGTCACGCATACCCCTGCCACACTCCCTGCTGCCTACACACAGCCTGCCACTGGCTCACACACACACATTCACATATTCACAACAACACGCATCGTTAGTGGTTTTTTTTTCCTCTTAAACACCAACCTGATTACATTTATATGTGCATTTACCTTAACCTTTAATCCAATGTCTAAAACTGTAAAGCTTCATTGATTAATGTTTATTTATTTATGTATTATGGCAAAATATTTCATTTAAAATGAGTATTGGGAAATTGTACTGTTTCCCAAGCCAAACAAAAGCATTACATGAGACTACTTGCAGATGTACTGGATAATACAGGACATATTCTGGGCCAGAGGAAGTATACTGTATAACTAATCATTCATTATAAGAAACTATTTTGAATTCACTGCAGGAACAAAGCATATTAGCACAATACAAACACACAAACTTATACCCACTAACATACTGTAGAAGTTAGTGGGTAGAGATGACAATATACAGTACTGTAGGTGTATGGTGTTTTACTCAGTGACCCACATGCACAGTGTGACTAATTCAAATTTAAGACAATTAACACAAGCCAATTAACTCTTGCCCAAGCCAATTAAAACAGGCACTTAAAAGAAAAAGTGTATTACTTAGGTATACTGTACCAGCCATGCAATGCATGCAAACAAAAGGGGGTTGAGAAATGACCTGAGCCAATGTCAGCAGGGGCCAAAAGTTCATTTCATTCCATCTAAGTGGGAAAAAATGCTTAAGAAAACATTACAGCTGCTGTTGCCATTGAGCTCGACCTCTAAATGCGGGGTCGGAGAGACGAAGCTATGTGCTTAGGAAAAGCAGCCAGCTTGGTGCGAAAAAGGAAGCGATTTCGCCCTAAACGTTGTGGTTAACAGAGATTGGAAGAAAAACACTGCGGCGGGAGGTCGTCCAATAATATGCAGTTTCCGCTGAGAGAAGTGGCTCACCTCTGGAGACCCATCAAGCAGGTCCACTCCATTAATTTTCATCAGTGTCCATTGAGTGTTCAGAGATGGTACTGCTCAAGTCTTATGATGTCTTATATAAGTACACACACACACACACACACACACACACACACACTGTACAGTACATACGTTATTTGTGTACACTATACACATAAACATAAGATATTTACACACACACACACACACACATACAGACAGACATTTCATACACTGTATCCATTGCTGCAAAAACCTCTCCGTGACCTTTATTTTGTTTACAGTAGATTTGCCCGTTCCCACGGAGAGGCCAAACCCCAGACGGAAGTCAGCATATTGGGTCAAATGTGAAATTACATGAGCGGCCGCCATGGGATTCGACCTCAGGGTTCCTGGCTGATATTTACAGAATAATATGCCAGGCGGGTGTAGAAATAACATGTGACAGGTACGGAAAGTGTGAGAAAAACATGAGAAGAAATCATGTGGCATTAATACTGTAGCATGAATGGACTATATTTACCATTTGACAATGCCTCATCTCAAAACCCCACAAAACTAAATATACTGTAATGTGGATGAACTAATTCCCCAACTATAACCCTTTGTCTCTCTCTCTCTCTCTCTCTCTCTCTCTCTCTCTCTCTCTCTCTCTCTCTCTCACCCTCTCTATTTGGTCTCGCAAGCACGTTCTCTCAATCCTGTCCCTAAGGCTAGGGCACTCAGTGCACTGCATAAGGAAACATTTGTTCCCAGTCTGGTTGAATGGAGCCTTGTGTTGGAGGAAGCCAAAGAGATACAGTACAAGAGGCATCTACACAGTCTCAAACAAGAGCTGTGCTCTGAAGCCCCTCTGTCTAAGCTGGATCGGTAATGAATGTCCTGCAGTCTTAATCACTCGCAGAGCACCACACTGGATATATGACTGACTCCATTGTCCTCATGTTGAGGGCCAGGGTTCAGGCAGGTCACCACTCATAGTAAATATTAGATTTGTTTCACTACTACTGGCAGATCTCTGCTTGTATTGGCCTTTCTGTGAAGAACATTCCCCATATACGGTATGTTTACACTTTTTCGACATTGCACATTTTCACAGCTGTCTTGATGAGGAGCTTGGCAAGCACAATGTGTTTCTAATGCCCAGAAATATGTTCCTCTTTGCCCAGAGAGAATTGTTTTCGGTCAGATTCCCGTGATGTTTTCCCTCCTTTTCACTGTCAGTACAAGCGTGCACATGGACACTTTAATAAACTTGCATCTACTGAGATGTTAACCTGTTAACAAACAGCAGACACATGGTGTGACTCCTTTGTTTACATTCATCACATAGTTTGACAGACAATGACTCCTAGCCTAACTGTTTTGGCTAGCTCACTCAATTTTACAACATTCATTCAAATTAATAATAAGCATTACACTAATAGATTATGCTCACAAAAGACTATTATCTGGAGACAAATTAAACAAATGATTAATCTTCTCCATATGTTTCTCTTTTTTGTTTTAACAAAGGGAAGGAAAACACTGTTCGCACAGCAGTGGTGGCACAGGAATGTGAGACAGGAATGCTGCTGAGTTACTATAAAGGGGGTTTGATCACCGAAAACAATGTCTTTGTGTTTTCATCCCAAGCTCTAGTCACGCAACGCTGTGTGTGCACACCTCCAACAACTTTTCACCCCGCAGACCAGAGAGCGATCAAGTACCTGCAATTGACAGAATCGCTGCAATTCAGGTACTCTAGGATTGCATTGGAATGGGGCCAAATGGAAAGGGACGGAGTGTCCTTGGTGGTTTTATTGTTTACTGAGATATGTTAGAATTACAAACGTCTATCTCCATATAGGCCTAATGTTGACAGTGTGCAACATACATTATGTTTATGATTGTATTATTATTTTATGATTGTATTTATTTTGTATAAATCCCATTATTGGGAATAGAGCTACAGAGCTTTATGCTAATAACACACTGTGGTAATCCAAGACACATCTATGTCTATCTTGTATTTAACTTTGCTCTATAAATCACAGTTCCATGGAATCCATGCCATGTTTTCAGTTTGAAGGCAGCTGCTAGAATGTATGATCCCAGAAATAAAAGCAAGCCTGGAGGTGGTTAGGGCTTGAAAGTGAGGTAAGGAAGACAAGAGATGCATTCATATAAAGGTGACTCAAGGTACCGCCAGTGCGTCACTGTAGAATGACAGATCATTATTATTACTCACTTGAACTGTGCTCAGCACTCACACGCAATGCGGTATCACTTTAGCCTTATTAGTAATTAGTGATACCACCTAGAAAATGATATAGTTAAAGAATGTATGCCGGCCATGTATGTCATGATTCTTTTATATAACATGGCTAATAAATGCTATAAAAATATATATATTTGATGGCAAGGTCAAACCACTTTACATTATGAGGTTTTATGTATTTATATATATATGTAGTCTACAACTAGTTAATATAGACTACAGAAAAAAACATGTTTGCTATTATTAACCCAATAAAAATAACATTATTCTCATGTTAAAATATGTGCCAGGAACATGTATACACTACATTTACCGTCATGCTTTGCCTTGACAACGTCACTTGGGACATCCGTGTGCTGCGCTGCTCTGTTCGAAGTATGGCTCAGTGTAGTTTTGACTCAAGTGACAAGCGTATCGTGTCCACAAAAGATTGTGCTGTGATCTCCTCCATCAGGCGTCATTGCGAGGATATATCCGTGTGGACATTTTATTTCTCCAAATGATCCTAAAATATCCGTGTGGAAATTGTATTTATCCAAATGATCATAAACCGTTCACTCGGATGGATTTGGCAACTTCATCGATGCGTTTTACAGTTGTATTTTTAACCCATGATTGGACGCCAATGGATTTATTACACTTTTATTTAGTGTGAGAGTTACTGTTATTGTGAGAGTTGTTATTATTTGTTAAAACTTGATTCTGCTGGAGTCCATAGAGGAGTGATGGGGTTGACACCAACATGGACACGTATTGTGGATACGAGGTGTCTCTTGAACAGGGTGACCTGGTTCATTCCGATGTCCTGGAGCAGAACAAGCCAGAAGCCACACACGCATACCGGTGTCATGGGTGGTCTTTGCAAGCTCAACTTTGGATGATACACTGATACTATCAGAAAATGTCAATGGCGTGATACTGTATGTTTTGGTTTATGGATAGCCTATTTATTATGGTGGATATGGGCTCAACGAATGGAATAAGAAAAATGATTTTCCTGATGGGATTTGCAGCTGCCATCAGAACAGCGTCCAAATATTTGGATTATCGTATGTGTACGAACAGGTAGGCTATGTCACCGTTTATTACAACTTTCATTTTCAACACACAAACTTAATCCTAGGCTATATAGGCTCCTAAATTTTCAGGTTCACCTGTTTCAGGTCCGTTATTCTTGGGGTTCATTAATTGTAGCATATATCTGTGTAGATTAGGTTGAGACAGCTATACTATCTTAATTAAGATGTTACACAGTAACGTCTAGTAAACACACAACTGGACGTTGAGTGTGATACGGACCTACCCCAAGTCTATACACCTGTCGAGACACAGCACAGATGCTCAGGTGTTAACAGGTGTGCACGGACCATCAGGTAAAAAAACACGAGCTGACATCGCTAAGGTATCAAAGTAAATAAAATAATAATACCATATCGTGTCACGGCATTCTGTGCGATGTAAATGTCTGTAACACCATTCATTTAAGCCCAGCATCGCACACAATTCAGCTGTGACTAATCATTGTGAATCTCCATGACAGGGTCTACAGGGAAAACTGTCATATGAAACACCTGTCGTATTTAGTACAGCCTAATGCGAACTGACACGCCATGCATAATAGCTAAAATCCCTGTAGTGTTAGAAAGCCATTAAGTAGGCTATTGAATGACAGCTTCAATATTATACTGTCATTTGATATATCTAATGACTTTTCTGTGTTATTTGCTTCATATTTTCCAACAATGACACAAAGGATAGCACATACAGCAGGGTGGTTAATTGCAATATTGATTAGGCCTTTGTGTATGTCTGCAAAGACCTTGGTTTCGACCCTCCTGTTGGCATTCAGTTCCTTAGCAATATAGAGCCCCATCTCTCTTGTGGGGGCAGGGGACAGAGCCCCCACTATATGTCTGCACACAACACAGACCACACACCCCCACCATTAAAAATCTTCTCCAAACAAGACCCCCTTTCTCCGCTGAAGAGGGACCCTCTGTCTAATGCCAAGTGACTCTCATGGCCAGCATTGACGGAGGGACACTTGCTTCACAAAGGGAGCTGAAGTGTCAAATAAACTCGGTCAGAGCCCCCCGACGCACAAGAATTCCTTTATCGGGCACCCCGGGAGGGAGACAAAGACAGACTTTGTGTCAGTGAGCAGGCCTTGGCTAAACAGCAGGGCCTTTTTTTAAACTGCTCTTCTCACTACTACAGACCCTTCTCCTTCTCCTCCCCCCTTTTGTCATCTGAACAAGGGACAGAGAGCATGTCTGTTGACGTGACCTCGCCTGCCCAACATCTGCCCCTTCCACACACACACACACACACACACATATTGCTGACACCTGACTAGCCTGTCAGGCCTCAAAGCAGCCGGGGGAACTCTTTTAGAAACTTGTATTTTGGGTGGGTGCGTTTCCGCCTGGGCTTAAACTTTATACCAGCCTGCCCTGGAGCCAAGCTGTCAATGTTTAAATGCTAAAATGAAAAAAAAAATAAATGTGAGGAAAAAAAAAAGAGAACCGTTTTGTTGCGGGCGGAGCTGTCATACGATACGCTTGTGGTGAACCGCAGCAGTGGTCCCAGGTCATACTCCCCCCCCCCCGTGAAGTCACTTTCTCGTCTCTGATGCTCCGGTGAGGGGCTCCGCAGCTAATTTGCATCTGTGTATCTATTCAGGCTAGCGCGACGCAACATTGGGACTTGCTGTCTTTTAATAGACCTTACATACATACCCTGTAGTATACACACTCTCTCGCATATTTACAGTAGCAGTGCTGTGCAATAATTCTACAGAGCTCTGTAGTCTGTTCATTCTTGGAGGTGAGAACCTAGTGTGCGTGTGTGTGTGTGTGTGTTTGGATACTGTATGAGCAAGCCCTTGCCTCACTCCAGGAAAATTACCTCACCTCATGCAACATTGAAATGGCCTTGATGCAAAAACTGAGGCAGTCAGTTGCAGTAGCCCAAAGCTGGAGCATGGTTATACTGATAGATAGTGTGCATCAGGCCTGTGAGAGAGAGAGAGAGAGAGAGGGGGGGGGGGGAGAGAGAGAGAGAGAGAGACACAGAGGGAGAGAGAAATTGTCGTAAAGCACGGCGGTAAAGGTAAACAGATTATGTTGCTGTGGTCGAGCATGTTAATGGTGTGTTTATGAGCTTAAGCTGAGTGGTGATTTATTTTGTCCAGACCAAAGGCTCACACTTGCTCCTAGCCCCTCTGGATCCTAGCCCCAGCCAGAGGGGCTGCTCTGTGTGTGTGTTTGTGTGTGTGTGTGTGTGTGTGCACCATTGTACACAGGTGAGAACGCTGACCGTCTGGTGAACTGTGTAAAGATGTATTGACAATTCCAAAGGCCAATGGGAAGAAGGCACAGTAGCTTATAAAGTGTTGTCAGTCAAGCTGTGTACAGTATAGTCTCTATGTGTTTACTAAAGAATACAAGAATGACCTTTATCAGTAAATGTTGCTGCTATAAATCCCATCTGTTAGTAATGTGATGTCTCTCAGTTTAGTTTAGTGGACTGGTTAATACTGTTTTTGTGTGTGTGGCTGTTAGGTATGACCTCTTAAGATTGACTGACCAAGAGAACTGTCATTTATTAGAGGTGCAGGAACAATGGAGAGCTTGTCTCCAGGGTGGGGGGGTTGGTAGTAGCTTGAGACTGGGCAGTAGCCTCCGACCAAGAACAAGCCCCTGTCTGATGGAGGGAGCTGCTGACCCTTCCTGAGCAAAATGGCACCTTTGTTTCCGAGGTGTTTGTGTGTGTGTGTGTGTGTGTTTGTGTGCACGTTTTTGTGTGTGTGTGTGTAAGGAGGAGAGAGGTTTTGAAAAGATGTGTGTGTTGTATGAACTGTTTTTTTTTGTTTTACCCCCAATGTGCTTTGGCGACTTTTCATTCATTTAGTGATTCATTATTTATTAGCTGTGAATCTTACCGGTACGCCTCCCCGCAGTGTGAATAAAACCTTTGTGGTTTTCACATGCAAAGTTTGTTTGATTGCTTGGTTGATCGTTTCATACCAAATCCCACTGAATTCCTTTGTGTCATCCTACCCTTCTGAAGGCTGATTCAGGTTGGTTTAAAGATTGATTCAAAAGCTGATTGAATATGGCTATATTTTCCGTCATGACCCCTGCTAACCAAACCATTATATTTTGGGTGATGGTTCAGGTTCACTCACTGAACAACCACTCTTGCGGTATACATACTCTGACATACTGTGGTGTCTGTGGTGTCTGTATGCCCCTCTCTCATGGCATTGTGTATGAATATTAGCACATGGCTAAAACGCTATTCTGCAGGGAATTCTGAAGGAACACAGGTTCGCAAATTGGCTTTCCTATTCATGCATATTATGCATTCATGGGAGGGTCGAGGGGAGATTGGGAGTGTCGCACAAACAAATGGGAGGATGTGCGTAAGTATAGAGTGATTACCTATTCCGTTGAATGTATGACAACTGCGATGCAAAGCGCAAGACGGTTTTGCTGTGAAAATTCTGCGCCTCTGATAATAAGGTGTTATCCCAGTTAGCTTGTTTCTTTGGACAGGGAAAGCAAGCAACTGCAAGATTCATCCGAGCAAGATGGCCATGGAGAGATGTGCTGAAGGATATGATTGCTTGTGTGGTGTTAAAATACATGTTTCTTCCACTTCTTTCATAAAAATGTTATAGTCACCCAAACGTTTTATTTTGGGGTAGAATTATGCCCCTGTTTTCTCAAGTAGGCTATAAATAGGTCTACTTCATGATTGTTTTTAACTTGTTTTCTTTTTCAGAGTCTGTTGTTCCATTGCATTCAGGCAGCGCCACTTACGGATAAGGCTGAAACACATACTACTTGCCATGTTAACGCGGTCTTCTGCGCTCGCTAACATATGCATATGAGGCCCAGAGTGATATCCTGGTGAAGTGAAGTTTCTTCCTGTTGGCCTAACAGCAATTGTCTTGCACCTCTAATTATTCCCTAGAGAAACTATGGCAGAAGGGAGGGCGGGCTAGGTGATGGTTCTAATGACAGTAGGTTGTTGATTTTATTCATGGTAACCACAGAAACACAGAGAGTTGGTGGTGCAGCCCGCCTCAGGGCCAGGAAGTGTGGAAGCTGAAAAAAGGAATTAGCCTGGATGTCCGTGTGGCAGGGTGGTATCCGGGATGTGGTGAGCTTGGATAGAGATGCTCCAGTGAGATGCTGCAGTGAGATGCTTCAGCCAATGATTTTGTGTACTTTCTGATTAACCTTTGCCAGTTTGGTTGTGTTACCATATATATATATGGCTGTTCTTCTTGCCTAACGGCCAGTTTTTTTGTCCTTAATGGTTTAGTCAGCTATTGTAATCTAATTGTAAGATCATACACTTTTTGTAAAATTCCCAAAATATCTCCTCGCTTTTTGCTAGCTTACCGCGGCGGAGCTTCTGAGGTAGTTTGTTTTGATTTGATCTTGAAATTACCATGCGTTCTCAAGAATGACTAACCCTGCCTTTAGCCTTAGCCGCTAGCCTACAGCTAGTCTCTGTCCTTGATAACCTGTTCATCGAGAGAGACATCCTCACTTACGTAGCCCAGTGTGCCTGCAGCCTTGTGCCAAGGCTATAGCAGCAAACAACGAAGACACACAACGGTATACACAGGCGCGTCTCTGTCGGCCCCTGAAGACAGACAGCACTTTATTCAGGCCCGAGGAAGACTGACGTGCTCCACCCACCTGACTACAAGGACACGATGGATCAGCAGAACAGTAGTTAAAGAGAGATGGCGCCCACTGAAAACAGGCCGGGTCTGTGTCAGATTGATGTGAGGGTTGGGTTGACCCTTGCCGTACACAGACAGTAAACATGTTGTTTACAACAGGTATTTCTGTTGCGTAGGTATGCTAATATGTAAATTCACTGCTTGCACAAGCAGCGAGGTGCCAGTTGAGAGGCAGATAGGGTAACTGAAGTATTGTATGGTATACACCTGTTTTTGAATACAGTATATTAATAGAGGGACCAAAACGTGTTTTCTCTAATAGTCCACCGTGGCTTTGGCTGTTAATACCCTCTCTCTCTCTCTCTCTCTCTCTCTTTCATTTTCTTATTCTCTCTCGCTCTATCTCTCTCTCGCTCTCTCTCTCTCTCTCTCTCTCTCTCTCTCTCTCTCTCTCTCTCTCTCTCTCTCTCTCTTTCAAGTTGACCTTCCTTGTTCTTTTCCTGCCCCCGTTTTAGAGAGAGAATTCCTGCCTTTGCATTCTCACAAATGTCACATTCCACCAAACCTGTGACCATGTTCATCCCTCAGTTGTGGGTCACCGTGGCAATGTCCCAATGTCGCACCTACCAGAGAAAGCCATCCCCATTCAGGAGGAGTTCCTTCTTATTCACTCCCTCCTTTTCTGTCTTCATCAGCTTTGGGGGTAATGCAGACATTTTTGGTGTTAGTGTGAATTCTTGTGTATGACCTATTTGGGATAGACCACCAGGCTACTAAACAAAAAGTAGGCTACCTATATTGTGTCCAGCCAATGTGTAAACACTCTTTTTGCACTCTTTAAATTTAGAATAAATTGAGAGGTTGTCACACATAAGATATGAGAGTTCACAAAAAAGAAGAAAAAAAGCTGCTGAAAGCTATCAGAATGCTGTCTGGAAGGAGGAGGTAGGTGTAATTTTGCTGAAAGAGCTGTTAGCAAGCCTGCTATTAATCTGTCAAGCTTTCATACAATTGTCAAATCAATTGTACAACAGTCTGAACTTGTTATCTGCACCACTGAAAGACTAGCCCTATCTCAGATTCCTTGAAAAGGCATGGAGAAGCCTGTTAAATACATAGACCATCTCAGTTTCTAGGGCTTAATTTCAAAATAGATAAAATGAGATATAAATACATGACTAAAAGTTATGTGTTTTTTAAATATTCTATTATATTGCGGGTGTTATAGATTTAGGGAAAATATCACGGACATTGCAGATGACAATTTTGCTGGGTTAGTATCTGCCTCCCTCTTGTGGACAAAGAAATTAAACGCGTCTTATATATTTAGCTGAACTTCCTTTCATTTCATTGGTGCCATTATACGGCAGCAATGTGCTACGTTGTTTTTCAGTCTGAATCAAAACTGGCTCATGCTCACAACATTAATTAAATTTACAAATTAAATATATTATGATCTACACAAAGTGCTGTTTATGTAAAAGAGAGAGAGAGAGAGAGAGAGAGAGAGATATTTGGCTTTATTGTTAGCAAACATCAATATACAGTAAATGGGTGTTTATCATGATGGGGTTATAGCTAGTATGCTAATTTTGTATCTTGTATGTAATCTAACTCCCATAGTAAGCCTAGTTATCAAATGTGTAGCCTTGAATCTCACATGACATTAACAAAAATATTCTAAAATGGTCACCGGGTAAGTCCATTATGTATATACCTTTATTACACAAATGTCAGTACTTAAGTAGAAGTACAGTACAGATACTTTGTAATAAACAACGGTAAAAGTAAAAGTACTGATTAAACTTCTATATTCAAGTAAAAGTAAAAATGTACAGACTCTGCTGGTACAAATTGTACTTGTAGTTTCTGGGCAAAAGCTAACTGAACCTCGATTAAGGTTTTAATAAAATTGAATCAAATAATGTTATCACAATATATCCTAGGGTTTTATGCAATTGACCCAAACCTCTTCACATTGTGAACTCAACAGCAGTATATGTAGGTTAAACTGAATAATTTTTCATTGCTTTGACACAAAATGTAATTCAACTAGGCCGTACATCTTTTAAATGTCATGGATTTCTTTATCTCAGACATAGCTACAACCAAACCTATGTAGGCTACCTACAGGCAATTAGCACATATAGATTATTCTTTTTAAAACTTTATCTCAAAACCTAATACTAATACAATCAATTTGCAATTGCATAATATCTGAAAAACTGTATTGCAAATCTGCATTTAAAAATATATATTCTTTAGAACAATTACACCAACCAGCTAATTCCCATTGTTTTCTATTGCCTGGGATGGATCAGACATGCCAGAATATTATTGTGTATTGTCCAGCATGACATACAATGTGATGTGATGTAGAGGAAAATGTGTGGATAAATGCAGAAGAAAGAGTTGTCTAGCATTGTTACTAAATCTGTATGGTTTATAGTCACCAGATTAGCCACTTATTTTTCCATCTCTCATTTATAATTGTCTATTCCGGTAAATCTGAATGAATTACAGTATAGTCTATACTGTGGATCTGACGGTTTCCGTAATATGAGCTGACCCTTTCTTGTCTGTTTTATATTTTTATGTAATTTACGTAATATGCACCAATAGGCCTACATAGGGTAGTGTTTTCTTCAGTTTTTGTCTAATCTTTTTAGGTTGAAATTGATCTTAATGATATTGGGAAGGCGCGCAATGCAAAATAGGCAAACAATTCCTCTCAGTTGTTTTCAAACACATTAACACTAAAGTAACTAGCCTTTTTAGTAGAAAGTACGGATATTTGTGTTAAAATGTAAGTAGTAAAGGTTAAAAGTTTTCAGAAAAATAAATACTTGAGTAGATACCTGAAAAAGCTACTTAAATAAATTACTTAAGTATATGTACTTAGTTACTGGTAATTGCATTATACTATTAAACTAAATAAATGTTCAGTTGTTCTATAATGTATGATTTATCCAATTAAATAAATTTTGAATCAATGCTGAACAACTTCTTTTGAAAGTCGTAATAAATATTTATTTTATTTTATTATTATTATTATTATTATTATTATTATTATTATTATGTAAAATAGTAATTACATATGCTGTA
Organism: Amblyopsis rosae; assembly: GCA_025399935.1. Classification (NCBI taxonomy): domain Eukaryota; kingdom Metazoa; phylum Chordata; class Actinopteri; order Percopsiformes; family Amblyopsidae; genus Amblyopsis; species Amblyopsis rosae. The sequence continues at coordinate 16,813 of JAODTR010030911.1, read as the reverse complement.
GATAGGATTTGAGAGTAGCAATGACAGCTATATAAACAATAACAAGTGTAAAACTCATCTCACCTCCTGTGCTCCCTCCTTCTGCCTGCAAAATGCCATTGACAAACCTGTTGTAGCTGTGTGTGCACATGGCTGTCAGGCAAGGTACATTCACCGGACCAATCAGCCTTGATTGCTCAGAAATCTTCAGGATGCTGTCAATATTAAAATCGACTTATAGAGCTTATCAACTATAGAAAATATGTTCTCAGTTAATTTCACATTTCTATGGCATGTCTAACACTAAATGTCTATAGACCTAAAATCCTAATGCATTTTACGGCTTTAGACACAGAACTGCATGTGTAAAATACACAGATCTATTTATCTAAAGACCATTTACAGACCCAGGGCTAGAAATGCTGGATTATATTACTACATACTACTGTAAATGGGAGCACAAAGTGCAGACTGCACACAACAGTATCATAGCCTTCGCAATACGTTTAAATAAAATGTTCAGTTGTTCTATAATGTATGATTTATCCCGTTTATCCGGTTGTTTGGAAGCTCTGAGGGAGCACCCTATGGCACTGAAGAGAGAGATGTTTTTTATTTTCAATTCAAGTTCAAATATCAACAAGCTTTTTCCAGAATTACGTATTATATTTTAGTATGACAACAACTACTGTAGCTTACAATTGCTTACTTACCTTTTACGTTTGGAAACCTGTAGCAGCACGTTGAAACCTTCTGGCTAATGTCAGACCGTGTTACCATAAATGCCATCCTGCACACATAGGCCACCTCACTGACCGGTTGATTTGTAATTCTGGCACAACAATGTATACTTTTCTTGTGACAGTGACATAATTACCTAGTTTTTTCGAGAAAACTGTGTATGGTTTTCTCGTGATGATGATTATCTCAAATAAAAATAAATGCATGAACATTAGGCCTTCTATACATTACCTAAAGCAACATTTGAAACAAATGTCAGGGAAAGCCAAGGAGAAAATGACATTCTTTATTTTACCACCAGAGGTCAGCATTGGGTTGAGCTTTAGCTTTTATTCAAAGCAAATGGTGACATTATACACAACATTGGTGATACTATTATGACTCTTATGCTTATTCATATTTGAATAGTTTAATAATTTAATTTATATAAAATGGGAGTTTTAAAAATTGTTGTTTTAAGAGACTTCAGTGTGGATTATTTTAAGTGTTCAGTTCAGGAATCATATATTCCAAGACATGCCATTAATGAAAAAAAAACAAAAAAAAAAAAACATAAATAAATAAATAAATAAATGAATACATAAGAAAGTCGTTTGTACAGTATAGAATGGCATGAGATATAATATGGTTGGTCTCTTGCACCAAACTAGGAATAATATAATAACTGTCTTTTTATAATGTTAATGAAGATGGTATTATTACATGTAGACTATGTAAATTTTATGCTAACTACTAACAGTAACCGTTTTTCAGGCCCTTGGCTGATAGAAACATGGCACAGGGACCCCCTATCATATATGTATAAAATATTTAGTTGCCGGGCCAACAATAATGTTTAGGGCGGCCTATATTGCCATGTATAAAAGAAGGCCACTAACAAATCCATTAAAATATTTGACAAATTTATTTATTTATACCACATGTTGTATTTATGCTAGAAAATAATAATAATAATAATAATATAGCAGCCATTTAAAACACCTGCTCTATCAAAAACATAATTTTCCCTTGTTAAACTGGCAATCTACCTTGCCTAAACCCATGACTGTGTACAAACATCTAGAACAGGTTTGTCCATGTGCGTTGCAATGGCAGACCAACAGGTTTCAGAGCAGAATAGGAGGGGGTAGGTATTTTGGTTGCTGATTTACACAATCTTTGTCTCTTTCCTTATGTTTTAGCTAGCTCATATCGCAACACTCATACAGCAACTTTATTACTGTTTTTTTTTAATTTTTTGATTGCTTACACTAACATTTTATAAAACACACAGTTAGTGAAACCTTCCACTTGGGGAGCAAAACCACAGCCCAGATCTGCACAACTATAAGCACATTCTCAACCTCACACTTTTTGCACTACACTACACACAGTGATTTGCAAAATACTAAACACACACAATCTACATTAGACACAGACATCTAACACAATGTCACTTCTTTGCGATTTCAAAGCACTGCCTTCCAAAATACCACACATATGAAACAATTGATCAGACCCGCCCATCAGGTGAACAGACACTTAGGTGCTGAACTCTAAACTCACCAGTCAGCCATAAGCACTATGAAAAGGCAACTGGTGTTTACCTTCTGCAACATACAGTAAATAGAAGGTAACATTGTACAGTACTGTAAGATGGAGAAAACATAATTGGCCACAGATCTACAGTATTTAGAAAGTCCCAGGCCAACATGGTGGTAATATGACAATGTTGCATCATGCAGAATGGAGCCTTCCACCACCATGCTAACATTGGTCCTTACAACAGGTCCTTACAACTTACAGTACAAAATGTGAATACATTTTAGTGGGCCAGCACATACACCTTATGTCAGGATACCCCTCAATCAAGCCATGGAGAAGGTGTGTGACCAAACTGATGCAGGGTCTGATTTGTGTGATTTGAACAAAATGCTAAGGCCAGATCCAACTAGACAAAGAAAGTAGTATTTAATTGTAATTGTAATTGTGTTAACAGTGTACTGTATTCTATTTTCAGTAGTATATTTTCTGTTCTAATTTTCAGTACTACAGGTAAATGTAACCTTTTGAAATGCATATTGTCCGATTTTACATTGTGGTGAGGAATATTATTGTGTACTTTATTCTAACAATATCTCTGAAAATAAATCTAACCTATACAGTATCATTATAAAAGGACACATGTTAATACTGTTTTAGATTGAGCACAGCAGTGTCTAACTGGTTCAAACATAATCAGTAAATATGAACCATGTGCAATTAGAACAATACAGTGACAAAATTAGTTTTTTTTTGTTTTTACAAATTATTGTGTAGTTTTGAATGTTTTATTTTGCAAAAGATCTGAGATGTTTTGCTTCATGTGTGTATGGTTGTGTGAATTGTGTGTAGTGTTTAGACAAAAGTAGCCTTGTTTTCAAAATCGTGTTTAAGCAATCGAAAACAACTGTAATACCACTCTACAACAATAATCTGTTAGTCATGGTCATTTGGTTCACTACTGTAGACATTCTCTTAAATTAAACATAAAAATGAATAGCTAATTTAAAAGGTCTAAATGTTAAGATCACACAAAAAAAGGTTCCCAAGAAGCTTACATTTAACACTACATATAGCTGTTAATTATAGTCATTAGTTAATTCTCAAATTTAGACTTTACAATTCAGTTGTTGTACTACAGGCACAGGTGAAAATGTTTTGAACGTGCAACCACATTGGGAACAATGTTATATAAATATGCCCACAAGATGGCACTGTGGTACCATGAAACGCAACTGCTAGAAATGTAGAACCGCTCACCAGCCCATGTCACCGTGTGATCTGAGGGGTAATTGATGTAGACTGGCACTATTATCTTCTTATTGCCCCTCATTCTAACACATTTGTCTTTGAAGATCAAAGTGAGTATGTGCCTGTGTGAGTCACCGCCGGTGATAAACTCTGAGTGAACTTCAATAAAGTTAACTGTAGAGCCGTCGATCCCAGCATGTAAACTGAAAGGTTGAGAATGAGGTAACACAACCTTTGCGTTGTTTTTCAGTCTCAAGGAAAGAGGATTCATGTTCAAATTCAGCATAAAAGTGCATTTATACAAATGCATAAAAAAGCAAAAATAGAAGAGTCACATGTGGCAGAGCAGAGAACCAGTCCGGTTGCGTTTATTTGAATGGGGCTTTTTTGTCTTTTCTTTTTTCGATAATCAGCAACACGGAAACTTGGCAAGTCTCTAAGCTCTGTGTTGGCCTTGCTCCAACTCTCAGTTAGAGAGTGAGATAGATAGAGAGAGAGAGAGAGAGAGAGAGAGAATATGAAGGAGCAGGTGGGGCCACTCATGATTGGGTGACAGTAATGGCAAGGTGTTTGTTAATGCTGCTCATAGTTCAGTTCCCACAGGTGTACTGTGTGTGTGTGTTTGGGTGTGTTTTGGCTTTATTTTGTGTGTATGTGTGCAATGTGCAAATTGTGCAGTAGAGGTGGTTTTTGCAATGTGTGTGTGTGTGTGTGTGTGTGTCACTGTTACACGTATGCCCTGCTGAAGGCCCAAGTTTTGTATTTCATGTTTTCAGTGAGGTTAATCTTCACTGAATGGATGGGGATTACATTATATTGGTTTAGATTTGTGTGATGTACTAATCTGAAATGATATCTGGACACTTCCTGGCATTGTAGAGCACAAGTTCAGTATGTTTAGCTACTTTTATTTTTGAAGACTTTGCCTTTTTTTGTTTACATATTTGTCAACATATGTTGTTAATTTGTATTTTTAAATAAATTATTTAATTCATCACCATATAAACAAGCTTTATTCCTGGCTTTGATCTGAATAGAGTTAAATATTTACTAGATTTGTTGAAATATGCTATGCTATTGCACTCTTTACTGAGAAAAGTACGCTGGTGTAGTATCACCCAATAGTAGCTAATACAGTCGTTTCTTGTCATTCAGGAGGCTTTAAGCCAAGCCATCTACACTCTACACGCACGATCACGCACACACACACATGCACACACACACACGCACACGCACACACACGCACATATATGCACATGCAAACACTGACCTTTTAGACTTAGCAAACAAAATTCCAAACAGCTTTTCAGTTGTTTGCTTTTCACTTCCGTTTTTTGTTTTGTTTTTCAGATGTTATTTTGTTGTTCTGCCGATGGGTGAAAGTGCAAGCTAGTTACTGTTGAACGCACTATACTTTAACACGCGCAAACAGAATGTGTTGATGTACAGACACCAACACCTGTGTAACAGCCAATTCATTTCTGAGTGACTGTAAACCAAACAAACAGGTGACTGGTAACTTTGCAAGCAGCTGGATCATGGATCAAGATCACATGAGAATCTATCTGCCGGGCTTAAATTCTGCATTTGTGGCTATTCATGATGTGGCTGTTTGTGACTTTTCCGGACCAATCAGCATCCTATGAAGACCTACTGGCATCCAGTTACAGTTTAGGTGTTAGCCATCCAATCACCCAATCACCTGCCATGTTTTTTTTTTTAAAGGGCCTGCCCATTTCCATACAGTTTCCACGGACGACCTCTCAGATGGTTCTGTGCGACAACCGTCATGTTACTCCCACCCTCCCACCTCCACCCCCCACCTGTCCACACACACACACGCACACCTACACACACACACACACACACACACACGCACTGCTGCTTATCTACGACATCTTCCCTAGGCTCTCCAGAATTACTCATCTTTCCGAAACAATCGATCATCTAAATCCTTTTAGCAGCTTTTGATAACAGCTACCGCAGGCTAGTCTTTGTGAACCTGACCAGACGCGCCCAACACAGGCAGGAAGGCAGGCAGCAGAATACTGCAGTTGCCCGTGGGGCAGAGATCAGTATTTTTTCCCAAGAACATTGTTTTATGCTCGCCCTGTGTGTATATGTCAAGGCATGGCGGCCTGCGTGGGTGATGTGGGCAAACAGAGGTGGGGCCTTGGGAGAGCTGCACCGCAAGAAGGTTGTGCATTTAAGTCTCAGTGTACTGTACAAGTTAATCATCAACATCTTATTATCCTTTGGCGTGGCAAAGCTCAAGTTCTGGAGTTCCGTTAGCATACTGTACTGTATGTGTGCTCCGTGCTCAAGCACACTCGCGTGTGCGCACAAGGTGGCTATATATTAGTGGTGTTGTGTGTGCTTTTGTGTCGGTTGCTTTTTAGGAGATTGTGTGCGTGTGGTGTGTACGTGTGAACGTTTTCACTGCCATGTGCACTGCCAGCCCAGCTTCTCTCACACATTGGCCATTTTCTCTCTCTCTCTCGCTCTCTCTCTCTCTCTCTCTCTCACGCATGCACGCACGCACACACACGCGCGCACGCACACACACAGAGAGACAGACAATCAGATGCACTCAGTTCCACAACGCTCTCTCTTATTCCCAGAGGTCAGGCTAGCTGAAACCCAAAACAATTTTAGTGTTTCAAAATGTAAATGAACATTTATAAAAAAAGCTGGTTATGTTGCATTAATTCTGCTTCGTGGGCTTATACAGCCAGGGAGTTATGGAACCATTGGCCTATAGGTGATGTGGAGGAAGCAGGATCTATGGGTTTACTGTCACTGGCAGGGTTCGGCAAACCACCACACACACACCAACAACCCCTGCAGGTTGGTCCTCTGTTTTCCACTGCTCCCAGACCCTCCGGCACTCTCCATCAGATCAACTGGCAGCCAGTCAGAGCTGCCTTCAAGATATAAGATATGGGCAACCAGGGAGGTGGTAGTGAAACATTCAACCAGAAGGTTCTGGAAAATGTGAGTGGAGCGGTAAGGGTCCCTGGTAATTATCGCCAGCTTATCGACTTTAACAACATGAGCAGGCGATGTCCACTCCCGCAAACGAACAATACTCAAAGTATTTGTTTTTGGCGTACATTTATGTCGACTCGTCTTGGACTTGATCGACACCGTTGCGCTGTGCCTTTCCTCTTCGCTTTTCTCGTGCGATTCTCTGCTCACACTACTTTCACCGACCTGCCCCAGAAAGCCTGCAGGGGCAGCAATCGTTTAAGAGCCAGATATAAACAGGCAGTAAAGGCTGCATGGTCTTAATTAGCTGATGCTGTGTGCATGCGTTTGGTGTGATTGTGTAATGTTTATTCCACTCTGGTTGTGTGTGTGTGTCTGTCTGTGCTCACATGCATGTAACATCAAGCCACTCTAATCACCAGGTCTGAGTTTTATTGCCATATGTACTATAACAACTCCAAAGTGGGACAGTCATAATACATTGGCACATAAAGTGGCAGAGGAACAGACAGCTTCTGCCACTATAGCATCAGATGCTTCACTGTTACAACTATAAGGGTGGGGGGGAAGGATTAACGGTTTTCTGGCCCATTTTCATATTATCAGTGTCTTGGTGCAGTTCCTGGTGTCAAACCGAAATAGGCTCAAGATGAGAAATTAGAGAGACACGATTTATGTATTTAGCTGGAAACGACGAATGGTTGCAGATTCAGTTCAGAGCTACACATGATGTTTTACTTGTTTTGATGTTGGCCATTTGCTTTGTGGCTGTGCTTCTCGTGAAGGCAATAAGAACCACATGATTCACTGTACAGCAGTACAGTATCTGTTAGGCAATGCTTAAGTTAGCATATTGGAGTTGTAATGAGTCTGTGTGGGAGGGGGATCTATGTACTGTACTGATCAAGGGTTCCCAGAATTACCCACAGTTCCATTGCACATACAGTACTGTAACTCTACTACATTAATTACGAAACAACCTGTCTTTGCCTCTTTCTGTGACTGTGCATGCGCTATATTTTGGTTACAGTAAAGTGTTGACATTTATCCCAGGCATAAAAAAAAAACAGCCATAAAAGTACCTTACAACGTCTAGGATTCTGTAGCCAGGTTATTAAGCTATAAAGCCCTGCCGTAAAAATCTAGATTTAGAGCGTAGAACAGCGCAGCAAAGATGAAAAGGGTTTTCGCTCCGGCCGTACATCCATAAACCTACCTTTACTCAGAAGCACACTGTAAACGATCAGAATTCCCTAGATCACGCCTGGCTGTACGTTTACCATGCTGTAGCCAACACTCCTGACTATGCCGGCTTGTTTGTGGTCTGTGTTTGACGCCACATTCCTCAGCTGACAGAGCTGTTCCCTTTCCCCTTCCATAGCTTGTACATTGGACTGGCAGGTGAAAAAGAAGGCATTGTTACCGCACATTACTTCACCGCACACTTTCTTGTTACATTTCCATTGGGCTATACTGTATGCATGTGCGCACACAAATCAATATTCCACATTTTCCACCTCCATAGCTGGGCCCAACATCACATCAGACTTTGTGGATTTGGCAGAGTTCCACTCTAGGGTCTTTCGAGTATTGTGGACCCAGACACTGTCTTAAATATGCGGGGTCTCCCTTTACCTCATGCAGAACCATGCTTCCTGGTGGTAAGGGAATGGGGTGGCATCTGGATCTTCTCTGGACTCAGTTGGAACCACATGGCTCACCAAACATCAATCCACATAGTGGAACCATACTCATGTTCTCTCCCAGTCACTTTACTGTATATTGAACTATATGTTCCATCAACCTAACTCTTGCTTTAGAATGGGGAGAGACAAATTAGAGGAGATTTGGTTTATTTACATTAGCTGGGAGTGGTTCTCTGGTCTTCATTTCATTTAGTCTAGGAACCTGGCCATTAAAACTAATGAAAACATATTAGACAGAGATGGACCCCAAGCTCCATGCTAAACATCCCTTCCCTATGTTTGTTTGACTTGTACCTGATTATTCAAACGCCCATGAGCAATTCTGTCTCATACACAGTCTTGTCTGGAGTACGTGGATGGATGCGAGGACCACACCTTTTATACTGGCCGTCCGTTCTTTCATACAAAGATACATTTGGACTGAATCCAGAATAATCAATGCTACAGTATGCTAATTAAAGTTATTTTACCCTTCCCATACATGTATATTTAAATAACACAGTCTTTAAGTGTAAAGTACTGAGTTAAAGTGTATTCGTGCTTAACATAATGATTTTAAGTCACACTAAGTGTGTCCCTAGTGTGCATGTTAATGTCCCTCTGATGCAGGCTTTGGCGGAGTTCTCTCTTTTTCGGACATCTGTTCTGCAAATGTGCGGCATTACAGAGGGAGCCCAATCGAAACAGAGTTTGATGTATTCTGATGTTAAACACTGCTGACATTGGCAATAGCCTGTTTCTGCTTCTCAATATTACACTGGATGTGAAAGGCTTGTGTTAAGTGTGTGCCGAATTTATTTGGACCAAGTGGCAGTGGTCTCTTTTTTAATTTAAATGCAATCACACAGCAAGCTTGTTTTTTGATAAATGTGTCTGACATATGACATATGAGCATTTAGTGATGTCAGTAAATTGGATAAATGTACATTTTATTTTTGATGACTTCCATTTCCAATCTCACCAGGGTTTGCTATCTTAAAGGTATAGTCAGTGATTGTAAGATAACACACTTTTTGTGAAATCCAGTAAATATCTACTCACGATCTGCTAGAAGTTCTGTGTATGTGCTGAATAATAATCCTGTGTTGCTACACAGGCTTGGCTCTGTAGATGGGAACACAAACAAAGTGGTGCAGACCACACCTCCTAACTTTGGCAATGTGTTTCCAATGTGTGAGGTGGGGCTTCTGAGGGAAGCACCCTATGGCAATAAAGAGGTATTTTTGTTTTGATCGAGTTCAAATATCAACATGCTTTCTCCAGAATGACTACCTTATACCTTTAATGTCTTTATACTAGCTTAATCAGCAGGTATTATATGACGTACAACTGGCAGATGTGCAGTAATACTGTCTGTGGTGTGTGTGTGTATTTCTGTGTTTTCGTAGTGCCATAGCGCATCAGAGTGAGTACAGTATGTGAGTGGCACATGAAAGTGTTTCTTGCTTCGCGGAGACCTTTTGTGTTGCATAAATTGGCCCGAACAGCTCCGGCATTGTTTAAGTGACGGAAAGAGCTGCTTCTACGCAACTCCCCTCCCTGACGCTCGTGGCTTTAAATATGGTCTGTGCATACGGAAAGAACAGCCAAATAAACAGCGTGTAGAGTTTCCCTGTCTGTACCAATCTGTCAGAAAAGGGATGGAACTGCACTTTCAACCTCTACGTACCCAGCACCTACCCCCAAAACCTCACTTTCACCGGCTGGAATTTCCCTAGCATCCGAGAATCACATTGCTATTTCCACTTAACTAAACATGGTCAGAGGGCATGCTACTTAATGATACCTCTGTGTGGCGATGGCAAGATTAATGAATACAACGTGTGCCAATTTGAAAAAGGGGGAAGAAAAAAACTAAAGTACAATAAAGTGATAAGACGGAAAGGTGCGGCGGATGGAGGGCAAACAAAGGCGACAGCCGGTGACACAAACATCGCCCCCCAGAGGACAAAGCACATCTAACATGCACTGAAACCATATATGGTAAAAAAGCTAAAAGGACCGGCGTGTCTAGGTCAGAGCAATGTTCTTTTCCGTCACGCTCTGTATTACATTTCACTTTACATGCTATCATTGTAAGAAATCTGTAATGAGAGATATAGCACAAGGCGCCACACCTATAAATCCAGGACAATTATAAAGGTCTGTGTTGGCTTGGTACCCAGACTGCACCTACCTACTGTATGGCACAACACTTGTTAGCGTACTGTAGGTGTTTGTAACTTTGTGCAGAACTGCGTCTACGACAAACACTGTACCTTTACCTTCCTGTAGTTGTAATATCTTGAGGTTCATCAAATGTCTTAGCATGAAGGGACTTGGTTTTGCAGAAGGGCCCCTTTGTGGAGCTACTGCCGAGGAAATGCTGGATTCAAACGGCAGGGTCTTTCCTAGGCTCTTTCACAAGGAACGGCTGCCTCCGACCATGCCTGATAGCGAAGGTTTTTCTTGGACGCCTCACAAAGCCTTTCCACTCGCTTTCCCAAAAGATCTTAAGATGTATTTTTATCCTGAGGTAGATGACAGAAAGGGTAACCCTTTAGTGTCTTGCCACCTCCCAGCTGACCGCTTACTTCCTCTTTTTGTTTTGCTTTCTGTCTCTTTGTTTCCCTCTTATCGGCTAATCCTCCCTGTGTAGGACACTGTATAGAACAGTCAATTAAGAAGCTTAACTGTGAGAAAAAGGGACCATTTTGGATGCAAGGAATGTGTTAAAAAGTAGAAGAAAGTAGTGTCGTTTACTGGCCCTGCAACCAAACAAAATAGGGCAACGGGGCCCTTTGATTCAGTTCCCATAGGAGAAGTGTAAGAAGGGGTTGAACCACAGCAGGTGGCACAGAAACTGAGCTGAGAAATCTGAAGGACAGACACAGACACACACACACAGACACACGCACGCACGCACGCACGC
>JAODTR010030900.1:9611-20198 GCA_025399935.1 Amblyopsis rosae | reverse complement strand
CCCCCCCCCCCCCCCCCCCACGCTGCTATAGGGTCCCTGTCTCTTCCACTCACACCTGCTGGAGATGAGAAGTGTTCAGGCAGTGATTGGCGGGGTCAAGCGGGGAGCACGGCGGGCACACCAGTGCTTGATGTGACTCATACCGCTGTGCAGCGTGAGCTATCCAGCATACAGCGTAAGAGTTGGCATGAACAATGCATCAGCTCCACACTGTGGCTATAGGAACACACTAAGCAGCGCATGGTGCTTGGCTGCGGGGCACGGGCTGCTTTGTCTGTGCTGGATACCTCTCGGCCCCTAAAGTGTGTGTGTGTGTGTGTATGTGATCGCCGAAGCCGGGGTCACACCGCAGCAGTCCAGGCACCCGCTGGGCTCTGTGTGTGTGTGTGTGTGTGTGTGTGTGCGCGCGATCATGCTAGTATAGTACACACAGACACTGTGTATATATACAGTGTCTTATATATACATACATATGTGTATAGTGTCTCTGGCTGTATGCGGCGTGTTCGTTCAGCCAACTCAAACGTTTTCACTGCAGAAGAAGCAGCATGAGCGGGGGGAGACTGAAAGAGAGGCTCAATCTGTGTTAGTCATTTGCTGTGGGAGAGAAGGGGGCGGAGCCTGGGGGAGGGGAATACCCCAGCAGGGAGGGCACAGTGGAGAGGCCATTCAAGCTCGCGCGCGCGCACACACACACACGTCTAGTGGATGTGTTGCCTGAGCGGAGGGAGGGAGGGATTCTTGGTGAACGACTGGGCTGGGAGTGTGAGACGGAGTAGTGTAGCGAGAGAAGCAAGGGTCAACATCCCCCCACCAACACCCGGAGTGTGTGAGTGTGTGAGTGTGTGAGTGTGTGCGTGTGTGTGTGTTGTGGAGTGGCGGGCGGCACGCTCACTCCCGGGAGAAGCACATCGGCAGTGAGACGGACCTGGAGAATGTGGGAAGTCTGTTGAGGGACCTCTTCGCAGGCTGCCCAACCGGGAATACTGTTGGGGAGCCCTGGAATACTCTGGATATGTCATTCACCTGTCAGGACGGCTGTTATTTCTGCTGAACCCGAGTGCTGTCTATTACTAGTCAACCTGCCTTGGTTTAGTTTCTGTTGAGGAAGCCAAGCCGCAATGCCTACTGGTAAGAATCGGTGCTGTTCCCTGTCAGGTTTATTCCACTCTAGGTTCCACTTTAGATTTAGTTATATCTCATCTTTGAAGATAAAAAAAGAAAATAAGTTATTGTACAATTTTGAGTGCTGAATCTTGCACAACAACCCTGTAATGATTAATAATCAAATGTATTTAAATGTCACTGTGGCAACACAAGGTGACTTTTTAAACACCCTGTTATGGAATGTGTGTTTAAGAATGAAAGTGATATTAAGTGATATATTTTGGTCTATTTAATCTTTAAGGTATGAGATAATGGTTTCTCTTTACTTGTTGAGGGCTAACTCCAGGAAGTAACTTTAATAACTCTTTTATTAAGGTCTAGTTTATGTTTTATTTTATTAGTTGCAGATATGTGTTCTCGTGAATGAACAGCACTTTTTGTAGTGCTACTGTTGTTGAGTGTTGTGCACAACAGCGTTTTTTCTCAACTGTGCTGTTAATGGAACCTGTTTGCGCTCCCGCAGGCTCATCACATTACACTGATGTTTTTTTTTTTTTTTTGTCTTTTAATTTAACAACCCTGCGGTTGTATAAACCCTGCCATGCGGCCGCTCAGTATCGCTGTGGATACAATAATACTTAAATAATTGCACCAATAAAAGAGCATGCACGGCGGGCACGCAACCTGACGGTGACGCCTTTTGTCCCCTCCTGAACACTTTTACAGCTCTTCAGAAGTCTGACACTCAGATTGTTAAAACGAGCTTCAGTCTTTCTGTCGCGGTGGGTCTGACTGCGTGCTTGTTTGGGCAGTGCTGAGATGCCATTCTGCCACCTGTGACCCAAATTAGAGCCTTTAAGGGGAGGTTATGGGGGGGCTAGTTGGGGGTTGCACAGAGGGGAGAATGTGGGGGGGGTTAATAACTGTTTCAAGCGAACTCTTTGGTGTAGAGGTGCTGGACACAATAGAGCTATTCGTCCCAAGCCCCCTCCCCCCCTCCTCTCCAGCACACACTCATTGCTAGGCCCTACAGGCTACGGTGGGATGAGGGGGAGGGATGTTGAAGGGTTTGGGGTCGCTGGGGGATGTGGCGGGTCGGGGTCCTTTTTGAGTGCACAATACAAATAAATGCATTCCACACAATCGTGCATCCACGTCCATCACTGTCTGGGTTTGGGGGGTGGGGGAGAGGAATGGGGATAACGTGGCCAAGGTTTCCTGCAGCAAGGGTTATGCGGGCGTTCAAAAGTCGCTGGTGCGCCCGTACATGTGCGCGAGCGCCCCTACATGTGCGCGAGCGCATTTCCAAAAATAGTGGGGTGTGAGTTTACGGCTGCAGGTTTTTCCCACAGAGGCTAAACTTCGAGCTCTAAACTATGCTGAGCATTCCCAGCTGATGTCTGCTGTAACACATGGATACCCCCCCATCCCCCGTTCAAACGCCACAAGGACATGACGTGAATAATCCGTCACACAGAGCTGATGAAAAAAAGTGGAGGGAGCTCATTTGTTGCCCTGTAATTGCATGAGCGAGCTAGAATGCGTGTTGACTATATGTTTACCTTGCAAATACGTTTTTACCTTATGTTTCTATTATTCTTTGATTATTATTTTTTTTCTGAGCCAGTGGAAGTGCCTATTAAAGTCTGTATCAAGTCTGGACTGTGAACTTCACGAGTCGCGACATGTGCTTAAAGTTTGAAAGATGGTTGTGTGAAGTGTTTCAGCGTGTACTGCATCCTCTGAGCCAAGGGTTTAAAGATTAATGGGCTGGTGTTTTTTTCTCCCCCAGTTTTTTCTTGTCTCTATTCGTCGATGCACCCTGCCCTATCCTCGCTCCCAAAACATGTGCTTTGTAACGTGTGGACTAGTCATTACACATCTTCCCCTCTATCTTCCATGCCTGTATCTGTTTTTCCTCTCCTTCATTGTTGCGGACGCCCCTTCGTCAGCGGAGCATGAAATCCCGAGTGACACTTTAAGGCCCTTAGTGCCAGTAGCGATCAAACCTCAGTCTCTATCGGAAACCAGGACTGAACTTTCTAAGTAGGACGTCTGGAGTGAGGTGGTGGAGGGTGAGGCACGTGCACGTCTGCGACGGCCGGAGCTAAGCGACCGTCTGGACCATTCCGGAAGCACAGCGCTCTGTCGACACGACACTGAGGTTCACCACCTGAGACCACGGCCTCTGAAGTTTTTTACCTTTTAGCACTTCAAAGGCGGTTCCGGGTGGGAACAGAGAGGTGTATCTGATGGAGAGATGTTTAGAGGATACGTACGCACGCACGCACACACGCGCACACACACACACGCACACCAGATGTATTAGCAATTGAGGGAAAGCACTACAAAGGGATGATTCAAAATGATAGACCGAGTGGGACATGGAAATAGAGAGAGAGAGAGAGAGAGAAGGGAGGGGGTGTTTGACCTTTCTCCTCCTACATTGAGTCTATCAGGCCATAGCCTGACATGCCTTTGCCTCACCATATCTGCGCAAACCCTTATCTTTGTAATTGTACTGGGAAGTGTTATCGAGTGAGGGGAGGGTGGAACTGATGCATATGACTCCTCTTGCTGGGACTTCTCCATTACACCATGCGGTTTACAAACGGGTGTCCGTGGCATACGTCCATGAAATGCGCACAGCATTTGTGCCATCACTTGTTTTCTACAGTTGGCAAACTACCCAACCGTTGGTGGGATCTAAAAAGAATGTAACTGAATAGTTTGAGAAAAAGCACCGTGCACATGAACAGACACATCAATATCCAAACAATGCTGTCTTCAGCGATGCGGCATAATTCTTCCCGGTCTATACAGTAGCATAACTCTTTGCAACGACATTCCTGACGTCCTCCGAGAGGATTTCTGATCCTGTTAGCTAGGCTGTATTTTCAGTGCACTTCAGTGGCAGGGAACAATGGACGATGATGGCGCTTGTTGATGCATAAGGCCACATACTGACAAAAAGTTGTTGAATGGAACTTCTAGATCAATTATCTCTCATTTCGTTAAGGCCGTCTTGTTTTCCTCTGGTCAGGTTTACTGAAGCCTGGCTTTGTTACTGTTAATGTAATATCTCTCCAAAGGGGCTTTCAGGCAGACTTCATGTTAGAGATGTTGTTGTAAAGGCCACTGATTTGAAATTTCAGTTGGGAACATAAATAAGATTCTCTCGTAGTTTAATGATCGGAGTGTGTGCGTGGGTGTGCGCGAATGGAGAGACAGGGTTTATAACCACTCCAGGATCAATCAATAAAGGGTGATTATACAGCCTCCAGGGAACATTATAAAAGCAGTAAAAGAAAGGAAATCATTATCTCAGTTTGTACCTGAAGGGAAATCTGTTTACAGTCATGAGACTGAATACAAGTTGTCATTGACCTAGTTGTAGAGAGTCTTTTGCAAATGTGTCTGTGCATGTTCCCAAGTGGTCTGTAAGGTGAATCCACAAACCACCAAGCATGTATTTTTTCAAAAGTACAGTATATATGCTTCTTGGATTGGCTTGGACCTACAGGCCCACAGTTTACTTTGACGAATGTAGTTCCTTGATACATGAATGTAACGTCTCCATAAATGAATGCAGTTCCATGAATGTAACGTTGCCATAAATGAATGCAGTTCCTTGATACATGAATGTAACGTCCCCATAAATGTCACATGGGTAGAAAGGCATGGCCATCGTGGATGGACACCTGAAGTCCTAAGAATGTAGTATGATTGGTATGATAAAACAATGTGAGTGGTTGTGGCGGATATCAGAGGGGAGGAGAGCGCGAAGGAGAGAGGGAGGGGCATGGGAGAGGCTCATGGCTCACAGGCCAGCCCATTGTCCCAGACCCAGCTTACTGATGTCATGTTCTGGGAGAGAGGGGGGAGGGGTGGGGGTGTTTGGTTGAGGTCTATAAAGGTTGCTGTGTATAACTTATGGATAGATAAATACATGGATTATAGTTTTCTCAGGCTGACTTGAAGGCACAGGGTGTGTATGTGTGTGTGTGTGTGTGTGTTCTCCGTGGGGTAGGTCCTTTTTGTGCACCATGAGACCTGCTGGATGAAATCTGACTCAGGGGGAGGGGGGAGAGGAGGGGGCGGTTGTGGGGGGAGACAGCAGCAGCTGTCTTGGTTTGTGCCCGCCTCAGATCTTATCTGGCCTGATCATGTTGACAGACTAAACACTTAAACACTCACCGCTGCTCGGATGTCCCGTAGCACAGCACCGCACTATAATGTAATGAAGAAAGGGGTTTGAAAAGCTGTAATTTAGTCTGCGCCAAAACCTCTTAACTGAGTGAAAACCTGTTGTGACGTTTAAGTTAAAACCAACACAACAGAAGCGATTTGTTAATAACCATCTGACCTGTGACCGTAAAACACAGCTTCCTGCATATATTGTGTGATGCTACTAGTTTAGAACATATTTCAGAGCTTGTCTACCTATTACCAAGCACTCACAGAGCTGTTGTAGATACCTGTGAGGCTCAGGGCATTGCTAGAAAGGGATTCTCACAGCTGTTTGCTGACCACTCCAGCACTGGAAGCACTTCAGGGTGACCATCAAGTGTCTGTGACTGAAGTGCAGGGTTTAAAGCAGTACGGCTCATTAACCCTTGCTGGGCCCCACACAAGGGAAGATGACATGGTGTGTGCAGCCTGAAACAGAATTACAGTTACAAGTTTAAAGTTGTTACATGGCTCTCTCTCTCTCTCTAACTCTCGCCAGCGCCCTCGCTGTGCTGTGCAAGCATGTCGGTGTAGCGTTCCTGCCGGCACATGTACAACACGATAAACTGGGCTCGGAAAAAGACCAGGCATCTCCTTTTGTCTTTGTCAAGCTGCACGGCAATCAGAGCGTTCACTCATTCACATCGCTCTATACTGGCGGGGGCACTGAAGCTCACGCACTTAATACCCTATCTAATCCTTGTTGACAAGTGTGTTTGTGTGTGTGTGTAACACACACACACCGAAGAGACAGAAACAGTCCTAACCTGCAAGCTTAGGACCATAATTAGGGATAATTTTCATGGATCGGGTTAAACATAATCAGAAGGAAACAGAAGGTAACCAAAGCCCAGTAACCCACTCTATTGTGTGTGTGTGTGTGTGTGTGTGTGTGTGTGTGTGTGTGTGTGTGTGCGTGCGTATGTGTGCGCGTGCATGTGTGTGTGGCAGTTCCCCTAGGAAACTACCAGGGTGTGCCCCAAACACGGAGCATTAGATGATGGGAAGGAGGGGCTAGGCAAACACACAAGTTGGAGCAATCTGTGTGATGTTAAGGTTTCTGTAAACCGAAAGCGTTTTTTTCCCCCGTGTGTTTGCCCTCCTTCTAGTTTTGTGTGTGTGGCCCAGTTCATCTGCGAGGACCATTAACTGCCGTATATCATCTTTGATGGACTGATAAAAACTAATGCCCTAATAAAAGCGCACACGTAACTGTAGTTTTGCATACAGTATATTATCACCTTGATAAGCAAGATATGTCGTACACTGTTGCAACCTGAAGTTGCTTGGTTACATATTAGTGTGTTGTGTAATGTCCCGTAGCCCATTGTACGGCTTACGTACAATTACTTGAAAGCGCTGGTTATCAAGAAAGCTGTGTGTGTTTTGTGCGTGCACGTGGGTGTGCACGTTTGTGCTGTGTTCTCATTCTCTGATCTGTAATTCTGTAAAAAAAAAAAAAAGAAGAAAAATACACAACTGGGTGGTGCGTGTGCACATCAAACTGGTCCCCAATAGGAACGAGGGAAACGCCAGTTGCTCCAGGGCCCCGTGTGTGTGTGCGTGTGTGTGTGTGCATGTGTGCGTGTGTGTGTGCGTGTTGGCATGCCGCTAGAGGAGCACAACAGGCAGCTCTCTCTCCCAGAGCGGCGGTGATTCAGCCCCGTCAGACTCGTATTGCGCTCCCCTTTTGTTTTGGATTGGCGAGCAGCGCGGCCGACCACATTAGCAGCGCCCCCCCTTCCTTCCACATACACGCACGCGCAAGCTCGGGATGATCAGACAAGCGGGCCCACCCAGCAGCCACGGGGGGCTGTGGGTTCCGTAGGTTTCTGAAAAGCAACAAAGTGGTGTGTGTGTGTGTGTGTGTGTGTGTGTTCTTCTTTTGAGCGTGTTCTCAGGGTCACAATTTGTGTTTTGGGTATTTTTTTTCCTTTTTTTTTTTTTTTGTGTTGGAAACGTTGTCTGTGATCTCTTTGTGTTGGACGTGAGATAGGCAAGGACTGGCGGGCTATGCTGGGGATGGCAGGGGGGTTGGGGGGGGAGGGCTCTACTGCAGGCCATCCGATCCTAAATGTTGCCACAACAGCAACATCACTGGGTCATTGGCGCCGTTTGGCTTTGAAGAGGACGTCAGTTAGACTCCAACTTGCTCAGTGTGAGGTTTCTCCTCCTCCTCCTCCTCGCTCTGCGTTTCACACTGCCAGCTCCAGTCCATCAACGCTGGCTTTCGTTTGAAGAGAGACCTTGGAAAAAGTATTGGTGGGGGTGGGGTTGGTGTTGGGGGGGTCTGTCCAGTCTGAGACACGCTTGTGTGCTTCCACCAGCGTCTCGGGAGCTGGTAATCATGTCTTAACGGCTCTCTTCACAGAAACAAGGTTGTGAGCGAGCTTGGCACCAGCTTGTCTCCTAACAGACTGCTGTAGTCCCACACTCTCTCACAAGCCCTTCTCTCTTCCACAGAAATAGGGCTTGCTTTCACCGCGGCAGGAGTACTCAGAATTACAGTGATAAACTGGCCATTAAACCCACTGGGGCTGCCTTTCTCTGTCTGCCTACACAGGGAAACACAGGGACACACACACACACACACACACACACACACACACACACACACATACACACACACAACTTTGTTCCAGGGTTCCTAAAAGGCTTAAAGTGTGTGTGTAACAGTTAGAGGCTTCTTTACGGGGGGAATTGAGGACATGTGGTCAGCTAGACATGATGGCTACTGGTACTGACGTGGATGGTGGTTGATCATTCTGTGGTTAACTGTCAGAAATTGGGCCACCGATGAAGCAGATCTACTGTAAGACTGTGGTGTTGATGAACTGTTGGAATAGGTTGGCAAGGTTGTTAAAGGATATTCAGAGCTGGGGGGTTTTCAGGATATATTTCAGTACATTTAATTTAAATCATGTTTATTTAACTGAAAGCAAGACTTGTACATGTCAGTCTAAAGCCCTTTTCACACACCGTTCCTGGTAAATGACCTGCATGAACATGCAGGCACAGCTAGTTATTTTCTCTATTCACACAGGCAGCTCCATCCAGGTACATTTACCTCTTGGCACCAGCTCATACATGCCGTGGTAATACCGGCACAGGTACAACTCAAATGCTTGCGTCAGAATTAAGTGCTTGTCTCTGCATTGGTTCTGCATTTGTTGACAGCACAGCCATAGCAGCATTTTCCCTGTAGTGTTGCTAGGTCGAGAGGTGGGGAACCTAGTGGAGCGGACATACAGGTTCACACATGACCCCATGCAGGAACGGTCCCTGTAAAATGCAGGGTTATACAGCATGTGTGAAAAGGGCTTGGTGCTAATTAAACGTGAAAGCAGTAAGAAAGGATGAGATCTGGGGTGCAAATGGATCCTAATATATTGTATTTCCTCTCTACAGATGATTCCTTCTTCCTGCCGGACACACTGCCTCCTCTGCCTGAAGTTCCGGACTCTTCCGTGAGCTCCGTGGACATTCCGGCGCGCTGCCTCCGCAACCCGGCCTTCCGCCACACCCCCTCGCGCTACTGCTCGGCCCACGGCATGGACTCCTCCCCCGACAGCGGCGAGCGGCCAATCAGCTACAGCTCCACCTCGTCCACCGCGTCGTCGCGGGACAGCCACTGCTCGCTGGGCAGTCGCTCCACGTTGGGCCCCGCCCCACACTGCCACCCGGCGACGCCCTCGTCGGACCGGGACTCCGGGGCTATCCGGCTGGAGCTGGTCCCGGCCCTGCAGCTGGTCGCCGACGGAGACGAGGACCCCGACGACGCAGAGGCAGGGAAGCGCGGGAGCGGTCGGGCATACGCGGGCCAGTCGGAGCCGGAGCTGAGCCCCGACGGAGGGGACCTGGCCACCACCCCGGCCTCGGGTCCCAGGACGTATGTGGACCTGGTGGTCCAGGAGATCCTGGACACAGAGAGGACATACGTCCAGGACCTCCACAGCATCGTGCAGGTCAGAGTCTTGCTGTGCTCGTGCACTGGGAGCGCAGGCATCTGTTATGAGACCTCAT
Source organism: Amblyopsis rosae (assembly GCA_025399935.1). Classification (NCBI taxonomy): domain Eukaryota; kingdom Metazoa; phylum Chordata; class Actinopteri; order Percopsiformes; family Amblyopsidae; genus Amblyopsis; species Amblyopsis rosae. The sequence goes on along the minus strand of JAODTR010030900.1, from coordinate 10,838 downwards.
TGGTTGCCATTGTAATGCGCACAGCGCTTTATCAGCGAAGGGAGCACCCAGTCAATACTGTTGTCCGGTCACACAGCCAGCATAAAAGGGCTTGCATCCAGTTAGGATATGAGAACCTTTTTAGATCTTCAAAACACAACTCGTTTTGCTTTGAACCCACCTAAAACGGGGGTTTGTAAAACTGTTAAACATTCCCAGCTGGACCGCTGTGACGACATGATGTCAATGTACTTTGATAGTACTATCAAATTATACACCACAGCCGGTTTTTAAAGTTTTAAGCATTTTTAAACTTCCCATTTGATGTCTGTGGAGCTTGTCAGAAGCGCCACAGAACTCTCCCGTGATAAACGCTCCGCGGTTCCCGAGCGGGTGAATATAAAAAAAAGAAAGTAAATTCCTTTTCAAAACGAAATGCTTCATGCAATCTCCCCCTACCCACCCCGTCTGTTGTGTTGAATTACCTCGCTGTTGCGGGACATAAAAGTGCTTGAAGACTTGACCGCATTCTGACCTTTCCTTCTACACAGGGGCCATTTAATTCAGATAACCCGACACACTTTAAGGCTCCTCGCTTCTGCGGGCGAAGATGTCCTACCCGTGACACGCGGTGCTTGTTGCCAGCCGGGGGGTTGGGGGGGTGGGGGGGTGGAGGGTCTGGATACAATAAGGTCACCTGTGCTTGAGGGTGAGGTTTGAATAGGTTACGTGACACCACTGCCTTTGTGCTGCCACTGCTACCTTTGTGCTGCCATTCTTGGCTCGCGCGCGCACACACGCACAAGCGCACACAACACACACATGTGTCTCTGTTCAGCCTCTTTGTGTGTATTTGTTTTAAGGGTGGGTGCAGTGGTTTGTATAAATTGCCATCTCTTTTCGGCCTGTCTGTTTCTTCTTTCTTCTATCTGTCTCAATCCTTTATGTCCTCCATATGCAGCGGTCGCTATTTCTCACTCATCTGCTTTCAGTTGTCCTGTGCACATGTGGCAGGTTATCATCAATTGACTGTTGCATTGTGTTGACGAGATGAAATATGAGACTGTGTGTGTGTGTCTTTCTATGCATGTTTTGGAACTTAGCCGCTGCTTTTCTTTTTTGCTGATGTTTCCTCTCCCACTGTATGATTTTGGGTTAACAGACCAGTAATTGTTTGTGAAATGTGTTTTTGTGTGTGTGTGTGTGTGTGTGTGTGGGTGTGTGGGGGGGGGGGGGGGGGTAGGGGTT
>JAODTR010030889.1:0-21857 GCA_025399935.1 Amblyopsis rosae | reverse complement strand
ACTACTGACAAATGTACTACATGTAAGTCGCTTTGGATAAAAGTGTCTGCCAAATGCCGTAAATGTAAATGTAAATGTAAAAATGCATTTGTTTTGATGCTGGTGCTTAGTGTGACATCAAGTGGCAAACATGATATATATACAGGTATATCATTTAATCTGCAGTGCCATGTAGTCTTGATGACATCTAGTGGCAGACAAAATCATATATAAATACTTTAAATGGACAGTGGTTTAACATTTTGGTGTTTTGGGAGTTTAGTTGTCTTGTGTCTAAACCTGACACAAGAACACAGCAGTATGACTTAATTCATTTTTAATAAGCTTGTTGATTTTTGATCTCTATCAAAACAAAAACACCACTCTCTTAAATTCCATAGGGTGCTCTCTGAGGTACCGTCCGTCCCTCACATTAAATACATATTTCCTAGGCCGGGATAGTTTTGTGTGGTGTGGTCTGCACCACTGTTTGTGTTCCTATTCACATTGCCAGGGCTGTAACACCAGATTATTATATAACTGTCCTTTACTGTACAACTCTATGGGTGTGTGTCTACGTCTGTGTTGGTGTTTCCTGAGGAATGTGTTCTACATACTGCATAACATGTGTGACTGGTTGCAAGGAAGAGAGATACTGTATGACAGGGGTAGGGAACCCTGGTCCTGGAGAGCCGCAGCCCTGCATGTTTTAGATGTCTCCCTGCTCCAACACACCTGATTCTAATGAACAAAGTTACAAGTGTGTGTGTTAGAAGCCTGATAACGACCCATTCATTCATAAACATCAAGGACTAACTTAGTTATTTGTTATTTAAGTGATTTGTTACTTAGTTGTTGGAGGTAGGCATGCATGTTATTGAAGCTTTTATTTTTCAGTAGCATTTTACCACCCTGCTCTCTCTCCCGCTTCTCTTTGTCCCCTTGCTTTCATGTATTATTTTATGATACTAACAGATGAGCTATTTATATGTGCCTTGACGGCTCAGGTTTGTCTGCGAACTGGGTCAGGTAGGGGCATTTAGCATTTTGCAGTTTTTTATCTGGAGACAATCTTCTTGTTTGATGTATTCTCCTGCATTGTTACTTACATGTGCAAGACAAACCACTGTGTATCTTAGTGGCATTGTCTAACGCCGTGCTGGTGAGGCGAGTGAAAATGAACAGAAAGGAAAACACAGAGCTGCCGAACGAGCAACGAGCCACACGGCTCAGCGTTTAATCGAACGTAACTTAACTCAAACAGCAAAAACCAAAACGTAAACCAAAGGCGTGTACAGTCCCGTCGCACAGTTTGTACAAACAGAAAACATGCATCACCGTAACATGGACAATAACCCACACCCCCTCCCCGGAGTCACCAGTCTTTATGCCCTCACGCCCACACGGCTGACGGCAATCTGCCTGATCGCACGTGAGGGCGTGAGGCACTGGGGATGTGGGCAGTCTCTCCGGCCGTCCTACACCGGCGAGACCAGGGAAGCGTTACACATTGAGTGTGGCTGTGCTGCTTGTGTGGGCTTTACTAAGGGACAATGGGCATCCAGTCTGGTCAGTAGCTTATAGCAAACCTTTCTTCTGTGTGCCTATAGCTGTCCATTGCAGCCAGTCTGCTTATCCTGGCCAGGGATAAATCTGCCTTATTAGCAGAATAGTTTAATACACAGCCAATCACACATGTCCTTCCAGGTCATTTGTTTTTAAACATATGTACATATGCACTACATACTGTATGTACCTTTTGTAAAACAGTATTGGTATTAACGTGTGCTACCTAATTATTGGTCTTGAATTATTTAAACTTGGAACCATGTCTTTATTCAGATATGTTTGAGGTCCTCTGAAGTTGGCTTTTTAAATTAGGCTTATGGTGTACAATACCCCAGAGTGGCATAGTCAACAATCATATAGAGGCTCATACTGTCTTGTCACCTATGTAAGCTATGTACTTTTTACCTTTAATCTTTAAATATGTTTTCAACCACGTACATTCATGTGAGATGGAGATTCAAATACTGTTGTACGTTCTTAAAGGTACAGTCAGCATTTGAAAGCTTATAAACCTTTGGCCATCTACTCAGTCTACTAGCTATCTGTTCTGTGTGCACGTTGAAAAAATTATCTTGTATTTATTAATAATCTTTCTGCGGCATTGCTGACTACACCTTTAATGAGATAGTTATATACTATTTTACCAGTCACCAAAATAGCATCTGTCTAAATTTCTGTGGAAAACTGTGCATTGGACCTTTAATACTAGAATATACTGTATACTGTAAATGTTTACACATTTACATTTATTTCAGTGCTAAATAATTTTCATGTAGACCTTTTTAAACGTATGAAGACAGTTACTGACAACATTCAGTAAAGTTTGCAAAACATTGCACAGTGCTTATTAGTGTTAAAGCTTGTTATTGTATGAATGGTGAGATGTCTTACAGAGAATGCGTCATAGTAAATCTAATTACCTTCTTCTTTCTTTCTAAAAGTAACTTTACCTGCTGTTTTTCCTGAAATCCAGCAGGATCCTTTTGTCAGCTCAAGATGACACTATAGAGAGATATTAAGCTCATGTAATATCATACTCAAACTATGTATTCTTTGCATTGAAAAATGTATTATTTGAGACCATAGAAAATGTCGTGAAGAAAAATAACAATTTCCGTGTATTTTTTTCACAACTTAATAGAGGTCAAGTATATTTCATGAAGATGTCTGGGATATACGAGTCGATTTTTTAGTGAGATTCTTACATTCGAGTAGTCATATTTAGTTTGGTTTTGTCAGTTTGCATTACAATAACAGCATAAAACAGACAAACTTAACAAAACTACACAGCTCAGGGATAGCATTTTAACAATAAAATATAAATAATACGTCATCAGATGCCAAATATTACAAAAATACTGTATTTTGTGCGGCGAAGTAGGTATTAAGCAGGAAACAAAGGTTGATGTTTAAATGATCTGTTGTTATACAACGGCACCACACAACCCCAGGGAGAGTCAACATTTATTACACCCTTCACCAAATAACACTGACCTCGTCCACAGTGACCACACAAACGCTCTAATATCTCCATCCTACAAACACATATTCCATAACCCAATAACCACTAACTAAAACAATCACAGAAACACCACTACACTATTTAATTTACAGTAACACCCAATCCACAATCCCTTCAGTTCAGCAGACATTGGCAGGCAGCCGTTATTACATAATTTTTGTCATACTTTAGACAACACCCATAGATTTGTACTAGGGTAATCTGGATTTCTAGCTAGTTCTGTTATAGCATGTATATAGATATACAACAGATATAAGGCTTCTTGTCATTGTACTTGTAGAACATGATTCGGTTAACATTATTTGCCAGGTTTAAATATAACATTTGTATAATTCATAATTATTTACATAATGTTTACCAATTTCAACCATTAACAACAATAAAAAGATTGTTTGGGAATTTTTATAATTTCCTCAAGTCAATTTCCAAAACAGTATGTAGGCAAGAGCTATGTGTGCAATGTATGCAACATTTTTATCACGTTATACCAGGGCTATTCAACTTCGGTCCTGGAGGGTCGCACCCTGCATGTTTTAGATCTCTCCCTGCTCCAACACAACTGATTCAAGGTTGTTAGAAGCCTGATAACGACCTGTTCATTTGAATCAGGTGTGTTGGAGCAGGGAGAAATCTAAAACATGCAGGTCAGTGGCCCTCTAGGACCGGAGTTGAATAGCTCTGCATTATACTGTGACAGTTATAACTTTATGAGCTCTTGGACATGGGAACACTGAACATGTAATGTAGAATTTTTGACAAGGCAGCATAAATCGTCAGAACACCGGTATATCTGGCACTGATGCACTTATTTCAACCAACAACTACATGCTCTGCCAGACATGCAAGGGGACAGGGAGGAAGGGGTGGACGTTAGATGCTGACTGGGTGCTATAGAACAAGCCAACAGTTCCATGATTATGATTCTAACAAAGACTCATTCTCCAGTATAGTTTTAATAGGTTATGGCCAAAATGTGTAGTAGACTAATATTGTTTTAAGTCAGCTATATTTCAGATCATCCCATATCACAGATGTTTTTAACTTAATATGCAGAAGGTTTTGAACATGATCATATGAGCTAGACCAGGGGTTAATACATTAATAAACATGTATTTATTTATCTATCATTTATAAATACATATGTATGTATTGTATATGTATATAATGTATAATGTATGTATTGTATATGTATATAATGTATAAATAATAAAAAAGTATAGGCTAAAATTATAGGCTATAAAAACATGAAATAATCCTATGCCTAAAGCAATACAAGTCACAAATGGTTCCATAAGAATTCACCAGAATGCAGAATATTAAGTGTTTGATTCTAAAACATTTCCTAGAGCCCCTGCTTTCTATGCCCCCTCCCTCATCCTGTTGATGAAACATTGAGTTGTACCATTTATCATACATATCATATCAGCCTATGAATACATATACAGCCTATTTTAAAGAATGGTTACCCTGTATTAACAATTATTAGCTGGCCATTATTAGTGTGCCAACTCCGATGGGGGCAGGCCGCAGCGGCCTGAATGACTCGGGCCAGGATCACTGGGCCTCTAAACTTCCCTGCACAGCAACACCACTGGATATGCCTTCTCCACCTGTATGCCAACCTCCAAGGTCAGGGTTCATGTTCTTCTTCTGTCTGTTTTCCTGGGGCTGGAGCAGGAGATTTCTATGGATGTAAACATCCATAGAAAGGAGCCATGAGGAAGTGAGGGCTTGGAAGTGATGTCTGCAGTGAGCTCTCCAGAGATTGCATCATTTGCATCATTCGCAGCCATAGGCGTCAGTTGCGCTGGGGACGCTGGGGACATGTCCCCACCACTTTTAGCTATCAAAAAGTACATAACTAAACCCAAGAAGAAGATTTTGCATAGGTTTATATTTCGTATCAAATCTTCAGAGCGGTTTATGATAGAAACGCAAGGTTTTTTCCACATAATCCAGACATTTCGCTGAAGGGAATGGTATGTCTTGTGTTATTCCACATTGCAGGGGCTGTACAAGAAAATGTCAAAGCTGCCTTGAAAATGCCACTAATGCACTTTCAAATAGTGATGAAACGCATACTTCATGTAGTTCATATTTCATGTCATATCTTCAGAATGCAGAATATTAAGTGTTTGATTCTAAAACATTTCCTAGAGCCCCTGCTTTCTATGCAGAAACTCATGGTTTTCTCTCATAATCCAGACATTCCGCTGAAGAGCGTGGTATATGGCTTGTGTTATTTGGCATAACAAGCGCTGTACAAGACAGGGCATATATATACATTTTAGGTTTCACCTTGCAATCATCTCATTATCTGCTCGCTTCAAATAAAAGAAGTCTCTGCCCACACAAACTCCACAGTGCCACACATCTTTCCAATGAAAATATGTGGCCAGATTGAGTACTGCAGTGAGTCTTAACTTTTACCATAGCATTGACAGACCAAACCATGTTTTACATTATAGGGATGTATAGGCGAAGTAAAAAAAAAGATAGAAAAGGTGAAAATAACAAACTTTTGTGACTCACAAATACTATATAGTTTGGCAAATGTTTATTTTTCACAAACTATTCCTTGACCCTTGGCCCGGGAATAACTGATCCAAAAAAATCTATTAAAAAAAATGGTGGTTATCAAAGTGGGACCCCATCCTCCAGAGTACATCCCATTCTGTGCCAATTAAAAGTAGATTTAACAAATAGACAGGCATATACAGTACAGTTTACAGTACAAGGTGTACTTTTGGGCGGCACTATGAACCACTTATCTTTTCATCATCAGAGAGTTATAAAAAGAGGCTGGTTTAATTCACCCTTCCAGTGGTCCTTCTCAAAACTCCCATGTTGACCAACCCAAACCCCCCTTAGAGCATCCACCCAGCCCGTCTTGCATCTCCATGACGACCAGTGATGTCAGGCCCAGTATTTCACTGCCAGGACCGGGCGATGACATGGATAATTTAGCCAGTGAGTTCTCTGCAGCGTTGAACATGGTGTTACGATTACACGCTCCACTGCTGGCCCTACATGCCAGTGACAGGGTGTGTGTGTGTGTGTGGAGGGTTAGGACCTTTTTAACATAACTTTTATTAAGTACTAATCAATCCTGTTCTCCCGGAAAGCCAAACAACACTGATTTCCAGTGTAAGGGTTGTCAAGCACTGGATATTGTTTGTAAAGATGAATGGCTATTTAAAATTTAGAGAATTATGGCATTAGCAGACATGCTAACGTTGGTAATTTTCATTTAGCTGTTGGGGGAAAGTATGAAACGGGGGATCTGACGGTCCTCTCCAAGGAAAATCTGAGTATCAAATACTTAATTGCCTGAATTCTACTGAAGCTTTGTGCAACAATTTGGAGTTTAGCCATAACCGATCAAAACATTGATCAAATCTATTAGAGAATGACACCTTGTTATTGTCCAAATCACAGAACTTTCGAAGAAGGCGGTTGGATCTATAGCACCCTGGCCGTCAGTTTACAGCGTCCCCCCCAGCTCCATGCATGTCTGGCAGAGCTTGTAGCAGGCAAACGACACTCGTAGTGCGCCAGCACCAAAGATGGTGGCGTAAAGCTTTATGGCTGGAGGTGAGCAATGCGCAATTTTAAATATCTGAAACAGTCCGAACCAATACTCCATCGGGGAGTAGTCTAGGTTACGGCTGACACTGTCAGTGGTTTAAAACCTCTGGGTAAAGGTACAGTAGGTAGCATATATTTAATTTAAACAAAGAAACATACAGCAACACTCACATTACAGGAAACAATAACCAACAAGGACAGGGAGAAACAGAGGGCTACATATACTAAAGCTAATTAGGGGAATGGGAACCAGGTGTGTGAAATGACATGACAAAGACTGAGTCCAGGATGAGTTCATGTGTGAATGGGTAAAAGCGGGATGCATGGCAGGACAGTGATACCTGCCATGCATCAAACCCTGACAGTTGGTCTATGTCCGCAGAAGTATACCTGGGCTTTTAGTCAATGGTACTGTAGTGACACAATAGCAAATCTAAGCGAAGACGACTGTATTAACGTGTCTCTACTGTAGACCTATGCACCAAGTACAGTGGGCACTGACCATCTTCCATACATGTCTATGGCACTGAGCTGTACTCATTGCAGCTGAGTCAGTACCAGGCAAACATTCCTGTAAGAATTATACCTGCACATGCCCAACAGAGGGGAGCCGTAATGGTCGTTACAGTGTATACAGGAAACTTGTATACATCAGTTCAGAATGGTAGTGTGGACAGAAATGGAAACAACACATGTACAATGTATAATGTATGTTCATATTAAGTAGTGTGACTATGGATTTGAAAAACCTTAAACAACACTCATCACTTAATACAGTTCTTGTGACTTGTACACTATGAGGACTTGTTGACTTCTCTCGCGACTTTTTTTACAGTACATCTGCTTTCAGCCCTGACCACACCCTGCCCAGTGGACCTAGAAAGGACTAGATCTACATATCTGGAGCATTTTGAACAGTGCACTATACTGTATATCATGCTTAACAGCACCACCCAAACTAGTAGGAAGGGAAAGTTTTTTTGTTTTTTTTTGCTTTACAGCCAGTTTGTGTTTCATGGCTGCAGCAGGTGACAACCTGAGCAGGTTTATAATCACTTAGGGAGCTCAGGATAAATGGAGGCCACAGCACCCTAAAGCAGGCCTCCGGATTGGGCTGGGGTGGAGAGGAAGCTGCCCCCCCTCCCCCCCACACACACACCGCCCAGCCTCCTGGCTAAGGAAACCGCATGGAATCTCAGCAGATATAACTTAGTGCTATATGATATGATATCTGATATTTATCTGAATATGAGGAGGGAGACTATAAACATGTACAACACAAGTAGGAATCATGTTGGTAGAACATTAACAGAACACTTGTGCTTCTCAGGGAGTGTGCAAGAGCAAATTTCATTATTACCTTTCTGAACCGATAAGAAATGGACAAAGCAGTTTAATATTTTCAGTGAGACATCTGGGTTTTCCTGTATAGTCCTGAGGAATAATTTAAGAAGCATATGTTCATATTTTAGGAGATACAGTATGTGACTGAATGGCTGCGTTCAGACATGCAGTTCAAAGCTGATTATTTAAGCACATCTAAGAAAAGTCAAGTCTTGTTCTGGATAAAACACCATATCCAGTACAAATCCTTTACATGCAACTCACGTGCTATGGTCTAGGGCAGTGTAAATGACGGAATAAAGTACTTTACCCCGCACAGTATACTGTAACTTGATTGTATTACATTTTGTATGGCCATTTTAGTTTTTTAAAATATTTTTGTCTTAATATATTTACAGCATTTCACACATGCTTTTCTCCAAAGCTACTTATTAGTACATGTATCAGTAGCTAAGTTAATGCAGTACATGAGCTAGCGTAAGCAAACAGCATTCTGTCAAAAGAATGACATCCTACTGGATGACAGTTCTGGAAGTCATTTCTGTATATTTTCTCCTACTCCTACAGTATATCATGTTAAGTTCAACATGGATCAAGATGGGGATTATAGCTCTAACTTGACATGTTGTCCAACCCCCAGGTTGTAAATAACCTGGGGGTAAATAACAAAAGTAATGCATTACGGTAATGAGTAATGTGTAACGACCACTAAATATATACAATAAAAAGGAAAGGAGAGACAGAAATGAATGTGTATGTAGACTGTGCTTCTAATGTGATGTGCAGGGCAGCATGTGTGTGTTCATGCCAGGAGTATAGCATGTATTTTCATCTCTCTCTGCAGGGCAGTCCCAGATTTATTGAGCTGAAACTTTCCCACCTGTATATATGCTATATTATAGCCAGTCTCAACTCAACAGTCAAGAGACTAGTGTCAATCAACAGTTAGATATTCAAAAGAACATGACTATATACTGTACATCCATATAATTTATATATCAAAACAACAAAATAAACTGTTTAAAATAAATATTATAAAATTATAGTATTACTTTAGGCTTTAGGAAAACGTAATTGACAGAACATTTCTGGGGAAAAATTTGTCAAAATAATGAGGTCATTATTTAAGAAATCATTTATATTAGTAAACATAAACATGAAAGAACAGTCAGACAATAACATTAAAATGTGTTTTAGTGTTCCCATACTAATTCCCATACAATATTAAATGTAACAAGCTGGTCTGTGGTCTGTGTTTGTGGACATGGGTATCTCCTCCAGATGGGTCTCTGTCCTTCAGCCTGCCAGCCTCCTGCTGCTAGTCGTAAACTAAGCTAATTTCTTTAGCATGCCCAGGAGGGTGCCCTGTGGCGCTCCTCAAGGCTACTGCATGGAGATTCTCACACTCACATAACATTGTCAATCACAAGCCACAATCATTTATGCATGTTCATCTACCATCGACTTCAACTGTTACTAAAAAACATACATCTAACATGTTTACAAATCTGATCAGTTTACTGTATATTGGTAGTATAAATTACTCTGTTTGATAAATGTAATTGTTATAGTGTTTACTTATTCAGGTTTTGCATAACTTGTAATACATTATACCTAAATCAAATGTTTAACAAACTGGAGTAACTTGAGAATATACTACCAACAGAAATAGGTGTAGTATGTTTATGAGAAACTGTGAAAGAAAGGAAGCCAGAGATTTAATAAACGTAAAAGCATTTACGGAAAAATTTATTTAAGACTGATACAGAGAAAAGGCACACCTACATGTGGTGAGTGTGAATAACTCCTAAAAGGAGATACTGAACTTAATAATGTTAATAATGCATCACTTGCATCTACCTGTTCCAACCAAAAATAATATGTTCCCGTTTGTGGATCATCCAACTGAATTCCATTGGTTGGAGTGACAGCTATAGTATAAAAAAAAAACACTAAATTTAAACAATAATCTCAAACAATATAATTATAAATAAAATAGTATATAAAAAAACTATTAATTTTCACAGGACCACAAGGAAAGGTTCGGTTTTCTCCTATTGCCTCTGACCTGCCCACTGTAACCATATGGGTTCTTGGCTAATGATTGCTGGCTATACAGTAGATGGCTAATGCTGGCTAGTGCTTGCTGGCAGGGCCGGATTAGTACCCCCAGGGGCCCCTGGGCACTGTATTGTATAAGGCCCCCCTTCTCGTCCGTAACATCCACACGATATCAAAAATATTTACACCAAGCAGACTGCAGGCACCTGACAGAACCTTCGCCCCACCATACAGACGCATGCACACAGACCATACTTATTCAAACTTCCAGTCAAGCTGGTATGTCAAATCACACACAGCTGTAGTCCATCTGAGCAGGCAGCAAGTGTATCTGTCCTGTTGGATCAACCAAGTAGGCTACTGCCATTTTATCACAAATCACATGATCCACGACAAGACAATGTTCACTGAAAATCTTTAGTCTTGCTCAAGTTAGCTACTGAGGCTAGCATACTGTAGCTCTGTAGCTAGTAGCAGTAGATTTTTTGAAAAAGCTACATATTAGCGGAATTTTTTTAACTACTTTCTCTTCCTTTCCCCCCTCTCGACAGCCCCACTGGTCTTTTGGTTTGCAAGCAAGGCTATTAAACTTTTTTTTTTTCACAGTTCCACTTATTAATAATGTCTGATCATAGATAATTTACAAAATAATGACATTGTTTTAATCTCAACTTGTTCTTAGAAAAACGGATACTGAATCAGTACAAGGTAAACCACCTGCTATGGCTCTATGCCCACCCACCTACCAATCTACGCACAATGCATTGCGGCCTGCTCCCAATTATTAGGCTACCTGTCCAGTCCTCAGACTGACAATCATGATTTTGTAAAAAACGTTTCTCCCATCACTGAGGGCCCCTCTCTGCCCAAGGGCACCTGGGCACAGGCCCAGATTGCCCATATAGTAGATCCGGTCTTGCTTGCTGGCTATACAGTAGATGGCTAATGCTGGCTAATGCTTGCTGGCTATTCAGTAGATGGCTAATGCTTGCTGGCTCTTGCCTGATAGCTCTGAAGCCCTCAATGGCCTCTATACTGCTGTACATCATCTCATCTCTCGTGTGTGTGTGTTTGTGTGTGTGTGTTAACTGTGCTCGTGCATTGTTTATGCGAAAGCTTACTTACAGCAATCACCATATCAATGTCAAGTCTTGATATTCAGAATTTTTCCCTTTTGTCCTGTATTTGTTTTCATGACCTATTTAGTGTAGCCAACAGATTAACTAGCTCACTGTGTTCAACATCTGTACATTATGTGTGTTCAGGTGGGTTTTGATCTTTTGTATTAATACCTTGTAAGGTTATGCATAACAAAGTATGTTGCTTTTGTTATATTTCATGTAAGAGGGACATAACGATCCCATTGTGCCAGAAGGTAACGAAGGTTTGTTGAGTTTATTAGTACCTCTGATGGCTCCAGATGGTTTTGCTGGAACAAGCCACCGATCTAGTAGTGATGGGAAGTCCAGGTCTTCTGAGCAATCTTTGAGGGTTGGTCAGTGTAAAGAACCAGTCCATGTACCGTATGTCTTTTGGTTCTGTTGAGTCTCTGGTTTAACGTAAGAGCCGAAGTGCCAGATAATTTCGTTCATTTGAGTGAGTGTGTCCCTGTCACTTAACAAAATAGATTATCCTCAGACTAGTATGGGTGTTGCCATTGCTACACTGCATCTAATTAGCTTACTGTGTTGCATTTGAAAACACACTGAAATTGACATTTCAAACTTGATCTTTTATGCATTACATTTACATTTTATAAATGTCTGTCTTAGGGGACTGATTGATGTTCATAATTATGTTCTCAGATTGCCTTTCACAGACTGAGATCTTGTGATTATCCTGTCCCTAGAGGTAGTAGTAGTCACGTGAGCATTGAACAAAATACTCAAAGATCTTTTCATTCGTTTGGGTCATTGTGTTTATCACGTTAATAACAAATGAAAGACTGGAGATTATTCTCACTCAAATTGCAGTCTGATTCAAAGAAGTACAGTTTTGGAAGCCCATATAATATGCAGCTGCGTTAGTAACAAAATTATTGTTTGTCATGCTTCTTTAGCGATCCGTGACGGTGGTGCTCCAGAAGAATCAAAGACTCAAAAGACCAGAAGACCCATTTGCAAGCAAAGGTATCATGTCCTGAGTCAGAAAAAAAATTTGGTCATTTTGAATGAACCGTTCACGAACGACTCATCACTACTACAGTATCTAGCATTAGAAGCTGGTTAGACAAGGACATTTCTTGGAACATAAAAAAAAAAGAATTATTAACTCTTTGTTGTCTTCTCGCTAGTAAGGAGCCAGAATATCCTTTTTCCATTTATCACCATGCACCTCCCCAGTCCTAGCAAAAGAACGAACTATATGTCAGTAGAGGAAGCAAGCTTCCTCTACTGACATATTGTATTGAATGTATTATTCTACAATCATGTTTTTTTTACAATGATCAGACGGACTTTCAGTTGTACTCTGATTATGATGTTCAATCTGACAGCCTTTTCTACAAAAGCAGGGATGGTTTGTTTCTTTAGATTGGGTGAAGCACCACCAAAGGGAGAAAGAGAGGAGGGAATAAAAAAATTTACCAGTGTAACGATAGCTGACTGTCCTGCCTCTAAATATCTTAATCCAATTAGCGTCTAATGTTCTGTGGAGTACTTATAGCCTCCCGCCCCTTCTAGGGCGGTTTCAGAATGGCTGAAAATCGTCCCGATTAGACGTTCATGTTAAAATATTTTTTGTTGATTAATTAAATTGTAAAGCAGACATTGCTGCTTGTTTAGCCTATATGCTGCCATCTAAGAGGTAGGCTAGTGGTATGGCAGTAGTGAGGTGACAAGAAAAACTACAACAAGAAACGTATTGATAAATGTATGTAATACAATAATTATTTAATAAACTTCACTAATACAACAATACAAAAAGAGTGAGGGTAAATAGAATAGGGTAAATAGAAGGGATCCTGCCCTTAGTATTTATAATTTACACGTGTCAGTGGTAGAACCACCTTAAGTATCAAGAATATTCTGCTATTGTTAGTCTGCTTCATGACAAGATCAGCCATGGTCTGGTAATTAATGATAAATTAATTAAATGTGTCTAATACAATATACATGATAATTGATTTAGAAGACACACATGAAGCCATGTTGTATTGTCTATTTTATAGTTTATTATATTGCTTATGTTCATGGAACTTTGAGATCCTGTAGTTTATCAACAGTAGTGTCTTTGTTGTTTCTGAAATGTGTTGAGACAGCCAATGATTATTACTTCTTTACTGCAAACTGATAGTAATCATTTTTTATCATAAAAACGTAGACCAGTCGTTGTTGAATAGCGTTGAATCAGGAAAGCAGGCTTTAATAATCCAATGGTGTGCAGCAAGTGAGAAATGTGTGGTTTCACAATTGAAGCTCCACCAAAACATTTCTGAGGTAACAAAGGCAAGATTTTGCATCTTTATAGTAAATTACAAGACAGCACAGAACAAAGGGAAACAGTCATTGCCACCCCCATAGGTAAATGTTAAATTGGATGTGTCCAGTGCGGGTGCAGCCTTTAACTGCATGACCTGCAAACACAGCTGGGTATCAGGGAATACAATGACATAGCCATATCCTGCCATCCAGTCTGTAGGTGGGACAACTTCTGTGTGAGGTTGAAATGGGCAATACATGTAAATTAAGCACTGTCTTTTGTTTGTGGCCAAATGGTACATTTAGGCATGAGATGCAAAGAGCACAGGAAATACAGCTGAAATGGTAAATTAAGTATGACATGTTTTGAATAATTAAATCACATTCCTTCAAAACCAAATCTGCCTACCTTCTAAGTGTCACTTAGAAATAAATAAAAGGACCTTACTTGTTACTTTTAAATAATTATTGTATTGTACACATACATATGTATCAGTCAGTTTCACTGTTGCATACAGTAAGTGATGCAATAGATTCTGTTACTTGATAGACAACCACGAGGACAGCTTCACAACCACTCAACTACAATGAGTAGACAAATTGCTGTCAAAAGGTTTTATGTTTACCCGAACGACAGAAACATGACAAAGAACCAATCAACCTGATGAAGAAAAAACACATAAAATCTATTTGACTAATTTATTTTTATTCAAGTAGTTTAAGTACGGAAACGTGAATAAACAATCCAAAAAAGAAAATGATCTCCAAACACCAAAACAGAAAGTATTGCATTGTTTTAAAATGGTTTGAATGGTTTTATATATTACAATCCCCATTTCAAATCAAAGCATATACAGTGCTGTAATACAGTGATGAACAACAGACTAATCTTTTTTGTTAATTTTACTGTAATAACCAAGCTATTGAAATGCTATAAATACAACGAGACACCAGTCTAGTATGTTATTTAGTAGACTACTGTTTATATCTTTCTGATACACTAAACAATCACCATGACATTCTTACGATACATATTTGGAGCTAGAGTGAATAACAGAAAAGTTACCTCCAGCATTGTTAATCCAAGCTATCGCCTTCAACAGTAATTGAGCAGGTGGGGTATTCCCTTAGCCTAGCCTGAGGCTTTGATGCTGCCTGCATTTCAGCTCATGGAAGTTAGTTTAATTCTTGAGCCTTGTGTAAATGACAGCTGCAACAGAGCCAGCAGCAATGCATGAAAAGGCTAAAATGCCTAGGGCCACGCCAAGCCCTGTGCTAGAGTCATCTTTTTGACCGCTGGTTAGTGATGCCTCTGGGTAGGTCATGCTGTCAGATTGGATAAGAATCTGTGGGGAAGTGAGAGTATGTACCTGGGACACTGCTGCCGTGCCATCCTGGACACTCCGTTTTCTTCTGTTGCACTGCTTGAAGGTGCTACAGGTGGTGGCAGTACAAAACCGGGTAATACAGTGGAGGTAGTAGGAGGAGACGGTCTGGTTGTTCTGCAGAATGAACCGAAATGCCCGGAAGGAGAACCTTGCTCTGTGGCTCTCTCCATTTTCGATCAAAACGGTGGCTTTTTCTTTAACGCAAGGTGTGAAAAGGTTGAAGTAGGTAGTGTTGGTAGGTGATGAGGACAAGGAGGCATAGCAACGGTCCAACAGAATGTGGTATTGGCCCGTGAGGTTAGAGGATTTGACGTGAGCATACACATTGGTCCTCAGTTGAAGCCCCGTAGGTGGGATCATCAGGGGCATCGTGCAGTTGATGTCACAGAACAGCTTAAAGTTCAGGGTGTTGATGAAACTACCATTGCTGTCCTTCACCGCGACAGAGGAGGATGACACGTCCACCTGGGTGTTGTTGATCAGGTACTCTAAAGGGTAGACGCAGGAGTAGAAATACCTCAACTCAGCGTTGTAGGTGACAGCCCCGGTGGTGGGGTCGTATGAGCGCACCGCTCCACTGATGTGGACCGTCTGGATGTTGGAGAAGTCGGAGAAGACCCCTGTCCCAGCAGCGCTGCTGGTTCTGAACCTGCTTCCACAAGAGTTGGTCATATTAATAGGAAAGTTGTACCTGGCTACAGGTGGGACTGCGGCCTCATCCACGGTTCCGCCGCAGGCTGGATCCAGCATGTAGTTCAGAATTAGCAGTGACTCGTTGTAGCCAGCGTAGACAGCTGGGCAGATTTCCACTGTTAGACTTACGGAGGAAGTCCCACATGTCACTGAGATATCAGTTGGCTGTGGCCGTCGCAAGTATGGCCCACAGGTACTAAGGGATATCTGACTACTTGGAGCAACCATAGTGCCTAAAAGTAAAATAATCTGATAATTCATTCTGCGTTAGCTTTGCGTTCTATTTTATCTTCCTCTTTCAATATAGATATTTGTCTCTGTTTCGAAATGTTTGATAACTCAAGGGTGTGTTGAGGAGTCTTTATATGTAGGCTTCCTCTATGATTGGCCCAAAATAAGGTCAAATTGCTGCATTGTACTGTATTAAGCAGGGGTGCTATAGTGTTACCCTTTAGGTAGCATCTGACACCTTAGATACCTTGTCTTAAGAAACTGAGACAATACCATTTTTTTATCCGGCTTTAAAATATAGATTTTTATGATCCTCTTATGCAATGAGAGTTCATGAGGTAAGTGAATACACCACTGTATGTGATTAATTCCTCAGTAAGACAAGGCTATTGTTTTGATCAGCATAAATATATGAAATGTAATTATGTGAAAATTACAATGATGCTGCTGTGGTTTTCATTTTAAAGTTACCATTAAATTAATGTTGTTTTCCTATTGTTAATGTAAATGTGCTGCATGCACTACATCTGCAGATTTCACCAAATTGCCTTAGCTTTTCAACATTTGTACATTGACGCATACTCTAAATATTTCTAAATCTATTGTTTTCCAAATAAATTAAATGTGCTATAACTACAGATTTGCTCAATTCTCCAGACTCAATAATGCATACCTCTGCCTGCATTATTATTATTATTATTATTATTAGTAATAGTAGTAGTAGTGTCATGACTGTCTCCCTGGGCTGTCCCTGTGTCTCTCTGCCTGCACTTCCCTTCCCAACCTGTGGATGTCCTCGTTGTCTCCCCTGCTCCATGTGTTTGCCTCACCTGTCCCCAATTTGTAATCACCCCGTCATGTGTTAAATACCCTGTTTTCTGTCTGCCCTGGGCTGGATCATTTGTCTGTGTTTTGAGTTCTGTTCTGTAAACCCGGTTATCATTAAACCATCATACCAAGAATATCCTGCACTTGGGTCCTCACTACCACCTCTAGATGTGACAAGTAGCATATCTTAACAGCTACAACAAATGTTGTAGAAAATATGTAATTGGTCAAATATACAAGTAAATAGGTGTAAGTGATCCTGATTATTCCAATGACAGCAATTCTGTGAGCCTTAAAAGGAAAGCTCATTACACAGAAATAAGTAGATATTTATAACTTAGTCTGAATGCTGCTTTGCCACTTTTCATCTATCTGCCCAACCCTACTGTTGACTCGTTTGGTGTATTGATTGATTGAAGTCTGAATAAACAAGACATATATATAATAATATTGGCAACCCCACTTTTGCTAGTTTAATGGCGGATAAAAAGTCTGCTGAGCCAGGTGCATTATTCTATTCACCACAGGTGTGCTTTGGATGTACCATACAATAATTGGTGTCAGCTCCCATTCCTTTTAAAAATCCAGGCATACTTGCACCTTGCTATTATAACAGATAACAGATAGCATATTAAAATAAATTTAAAGAAAGCGCTTCTCTGCAGAGAAAACGACCATCATTGGCAATGGCAGGATTCCACCAAGATCCCTAAAATATGTTGATAGGTTACACACTATTTATATTTCACATCGTACCATTATCATTTTTTAATCCTTTGCATGTTTGTGCACTCTTGATATTCCCTGCATGTGTAACAAACAGAGTTTATGCGCTTTATGCACCTGCCATAGGCGCTATCTTGATCATTAATTATTTAAGCAAAGCAGTCTTGTTTACAATGTGCATGTGTGCTCAAATGCGCGCAAGTACATTTGCTATTTAAAAAACATGGGTGCTGGACAGGAATACAACACTATAGCTAAGACATTTGCATTGCCGTATGTCATGGCCCTAGTCCATCCATCCATCCATCTTCTTCTGCTTATTCGTAGTCGGTCGCGGGGGCAGCAGCTCCAGCAAGAGACCCCTAACTTCCCTTTTCCGAGCCACATTAGAAAGCTCTGACTGGGGGATCCCGAGACGTTCCCAGGCCTGTGTGCAGATACAATCTCTCCACCTAGTCCTAGGTCTTCCCCGAGGCCTCCTCCCAGCTGGACGTCCCTGGAACACCTCCCAAGGGAGGCGCCCAGGGGTCATCCTTACCAGATGCCCGTACCACCTCAACTGGCTCCTTTCGCAAAGGAGCAGCAGCTCTACTCCGAGTTCCTCACGGATAGCTGAGCTTCTCACCCTATCTCTAAGGGAGAGCCAGCCACCCTCCTGAGAAAACCCATTTCGGCCACTTGTACCCATTATCTTGTTCTTTCGGTTATGACCATAGGTTAGGGTTGGAACAAAAATTGGCGGTAGATCGAGAGCTTTGCCTTCTGCCTCAGCTCTCTTTTCGTCGATTGCAATACCACTCCCACTGCACCGATTCTCCAGCTAGACCCCGAGGTATTTGAACTCCTTCACTTGGGGTAAGGACTCATTCCCACCCGGAGTAGGCACTCCATCGGTTTCCTGCTGAGAACCATGGCCTCAGATTTTGCAGTGCTAATCGTCATCCCCGCCGTTTCACACTCGGCTGTGAACCGATCCAGTGAGTGCTGAAGGTCACACATTAATAATGCCATCAGGACCACATCATTTGCAAAAAGCAGACTTACTGCCGAGAATCCGTACACAGCTTTTACTTTGGACATACCGCTATGGCAGATGCCTTGCACCCGCCTCCGGAGTCTTCCGGGACAACATATCCAGAAAGGCCTCCTTCTTCATTTGGACGGCTTCCCTGACCACTGGTGTCCACCATGATGTTTGAGAGTTTCCGCCCCTTGAGGCACCTATGACCTTGAGACCACAGCTCTCCGCTGCAGCTTCAGCAATGGAAGATTTGAACATTGCCCCCTCAGGTTTAATGTCCCCATCCTCCACAGAGATGCCAGAGAAGCTCCGCTGGAGTGGTGAGTTGAAGATCTCATGAACAGGCGCCTCCTCCTATTTCTCCCAATCACTCCTCTCCAGGTATCTCTATAATTGCCCACGTGCGCAAGTTTACCAGTAGAACTACTGGAGCCCAATACAGGACTCCATTCAGGGTCTCCAGGAATGCCAAATACTCCAAACTGCTGTTCGGTGCACTGACAACAGAGAGTTTTCCCCCCCTGTAGGCACAGGGAGGCAACCCTCTCATCTCCTGGTGTAAACTCCAACGTAGAGGCCCCTGACTTTCTCTGCCACCCATGTGACAGCGCACCCGACCCCCAGGGTTCCTCCCACGAGTGGTGGGCCCATAGGATGGAGAGGGAGGCGCCACATTGCTTTTTCGGGCTGTGCCCGGCTGGGGTCCGTGGCAAACCCAGCCACCAGGCGCTTGCCGGTGAGCCCTCCCTCTGGTCCTGGCTCCAGACGGGGAGGGTAGCTCTCTCTTTTTAGGTTTTTTATGGGGGTCTTCTAGGGTTAGGGCCCTAGTGATAACATTTAATAGATGCATATAAAATAAGGCCAGATTAATATATCATGATATCCTGAATTTGCGTGATTGTTTGACTGCCATGATGTTTGACTTTGCCATGAGTAGCCCATCAGTATAGCAATCTGACCATTTAAAAGCATTTGCCATGAAGCCGATACCAACATATACAATCAGAAAATTATATATAATTAGAAAACTTCAACTAAAATACTGATGCAAATTGAAAGAGTTGTGAAACAATTAAATAAAGTTTAGTGTGTCCTCGACATATAAAAGATTAATCAGACTTGAATCAGAGTTGTAAGGATGTCGTAGTTGTTAAGTTGCATGATGAGTTTTGGACTAAAGATGGCCATTTAGTAACAGATTAAGGAAACACATTACTATACACTATATACAGACAGTTTGCTGGGATGCACAGGCCACACTCGGTATTCAGTCGCGTGCATGTGTGTGTGTGTGTGTGTGTGTGTGTGTGTGTGTGT
This sequence comes from Amblyopsis rosae, assembly GCA_025399935.1. Classification (NCBI taxonomy): domain Eukaryota; kingdom Metazoa; phylum Chordata; class Actinopteri; order Percopsiformes; family Amblyopsidae; genus Amblyopsis; species Amblyopsis rosae. The sequence continues at coordinate 2,171 of JAODTR010030889.1, read as the reverse complement.
GTTAAATAGCAACGGACTGATATTGCCTTCCGGGGAATGTAATATAATACATTTCTGCATTACATTTGTGAAAAGTAAACCACATATTTGGAAATAGCTGTAGAAAATCCTAATGTTAAGTATATGTAATAGCGCTGTTTACCAATGACTATAGGCTAGAAATTCACCAGAATGCAGTCAATTAAATGTTTGACCCTAAAAATGACTACCATAACTCCCAAAAGAGTGCTTCTGAATTAATATTATCACCAGCCATCAGTGAAATGGAAAAATATAGAGAAATATGACACCACACATTTTTTTTTATAAGGTCTATTTCAGAAAGGACCATGGTGTGGAATATAATTGCAGTAGTTAAGTGAGTGAAATTAAGTCAATGTCGAACATGCAAAGTAGTTTTTGTTGATCTCGCCAATACAACTGCCTACGCTTCTGAAATACTCCAGGTAGGAAAGTTGACGCCTCAAGAGGATGGAACCAACCCGCGTAGAAGCCGGAACGCTGCACACACGCGCCCGGTGGAATCCCGGTGTAATAGTAGCACATACTCTCTCTCTCTCTCTGGCTCACACACACTCGGGAAATAAAATTACCAAGGGCCACAACCACGGCCAGACCCCTGGGGCCCCTCAGTCCTGCCGTCCTGGGTGAATTTATTGGGGTACGAGGGGCTGACTTGCTCTCCTGCTCCCTCACCTCTGGTAGGGGTATGGAAGTAGTCCTCCTCCTGATTAATGTTTGGAGGCGCAGAGCCCACCGGAGGGTCTACAGGCCTGAGTGAGAGGAAGTGGGTTTAGTGTTTGTGAGAAACACACACACACACACACACACGCGCACACACACACACACACACAGGCACTGCCTGTACAGCTGTTTTACTGCTAGTGTCAAAGGGTTCTCCATTGTGACTGTTGGACTGCATTCATACAAATGCACTCTCTAATAATGCAAGGTGATATCACCTTATAGAACACGACATCCTCTTTTAACAATTATAAAATAAAGTGTAGAATAAGTATATATTGTATGAACTATATATAAAGATATATAAAGATTTCCGATAATGTCACTTTTACAGGTCCCCCAGACACATCTTTTAACCATCTTCAAAATATTATTTTCTTTTCAACACAGACGAATTAGCCTATCTTAATGGGAAACGGGGGTTGTTGGTGGACAGAGAGATTGGAGGCAGGGCTTAGGAAGGGTCAGTTGTAAGGACCTGTGTTCATATAGAAGGCGAGGACCTGTTTGATTTTAAATACTCTAATAACCTATGAAGGACCCCAGCACATCCAACAGATCAGTAGCACTACTGTACGTACTGTGTAGGAGGAGATCCTTAAGGGCTATACTGATTTGGACATCTATTGGATGAACAGTGGTACATGTTCACGTCTGGGCTCTGAGCAGGCCATTCATGTTCCTCCACACCAGAACACTACGCCTGTTAGCATGTATTCAAGCAGGTAGTGTTCTAGGACTTACCAAACCCAGATTTGTTCATCAGCCTTGCAGATGGTGAAGGTTGCTTCATCACTCAAGAATCCACTTTCCAATGATTGCGTGCTTTACACACTACTCCATCCATCTTGGCATTGTGCTCGTGCAGCCTAGCTTTGTGAAGCTCACGACAAACAGTCCTTGTGCTGGCATTGCTTCCAGAGGCCGTCTGGAATTTTTATGTGCAACACACTTAAACACTCAACATTCCCGTTTTGTGAGATGGGTACTAGTAATTTGTTGAGCTGTTGTTGGTGCTAGGCTTCAGCAGTTCAACAAGGCAGATCTAGCAGGCAAGAATATGTGTTGGAAAAGTCACTTAGTGCATTATGACCCATTCTACTGCAAACGTGTGTGCACCCGTTAGTGATGAATCTGGCTGAAATATATTTTGACCTTTATTTTACCAGGAAGTCTCATTGAGATCAGAAATCTCTTTTACAAGAGAGACCTGGCCAAGGTGGCAGTCGTACATAAACATAACATATTAAAATACATGTACAACATGGTACTGTATATACATAAAATCTACAATAAAACAAAAGAACATCCAATCAAACAGTATGGTCTCTCAAGGAAAACAATCACATACAGTTGAGGTCAAAAGTTTCCATACACCTGCAAAGCAAATATACTTCATGGCAGTTTTGAGGTTCCAATTATTTCTA